>JAWPHD010009201.1:0-106416 GCA_037043455.1 Cyrtodaria siliqua
CGCTGGTATTTGTAATACGTTCTGTATACTCTGGTATGGGTAATACGTGCGGTATAGTATTTTATGTGTACTACGTGCTCTATACTTTTATATGGGTTAAATATGCTGTGTACTCTGGTACGTATAATACTTGCTGTATAATCTGGTATGTGTAATGCGTTCTGTATACTCTGATAGGAGTAATACATTCTGTGTACTCGGGTATGGGTAATATATGCTGTATACTCTGGTATGTGTAATGCGTGCTGTATACTCTGGAATGTGCAATACGTGCTGTGTACTGTGGCATGGATAATACATGCTGTATTCTCTGACATGTGTCGTACGTGCTGTATACACTGGTATGAGTGATTACAACATGATACTATGGTATGTTTTATACGGATTGTATAATCTGGTACGGTTAATACGTGCTGTATTCTCTGGTATGTGTAGTTCCTGCTGTATATCCATGTATGGTTAATACGTGCTGTATATTCTGGTATGTATAATACGTGTTTTATACTCCGGTATGTGTAATACGTACTGTACACTCTGGTATGTGTAATACGTGGTGTATATGCTGGTATGGGTAATACGTGCTGTATACTCTGGTATGTGTGATACGTGGTGTATATTCTGGTATGGTTTATACGTGCTGTACACTCTGGTATGAGTAATACGTGGTGTATATTCTGGTATGGTTAATACGTGCTGTATACTCTGGTAAGTGTGATACGTGCTGTATATTTTGGTATGGGTAATACGTGCTGTATACTCTGGTAAGTGTGATACGTGCTCTATACTCTGATATACGTAATATGTAATGTATACCCTTGTATGGGTAATACGTGATTTACAAACTTGTATATGTTATACGTGCAATATACTCTGGTTTGGGTAATTCTAGATGTATACTCTGGTATGTGTAACACGTTCTGTATACTGTAAACGCTTATCGCTGCTCTGGCTTCTGCCAAGTCAATGCGTACTTGCTCTGTGGCTTTCTGGGATTTTGTTTTTATATGCACATACAAATATATAATATATCGCCTATTAATGCCGCCCGGTTTGTTAAAAGTTACAGCCAAGTGGGGATTTCTTTATTAACAATGTCCCGTTTATTATTATTGGAATGTCAATAATGTAAGATTGGGATTTGTTGCACCATAGAATATGGTTTAAATTCCCAGCGGGCTTTTTGCCAGTGATCATATTCGAATAATCTAGCTCAGATCGTTCATGCGCCTATTCATCTCTATTACGTCTGAAACAAAGCTTCATAGCTGAGATGATCAATATAGTCAAACATAACCGCCTTTTCTCATTTCAAAGTACACTAAGGTTCCGGTATTGCCTTGAAATCACATTGTAGGGACTTTGCAAAGTAATAGCACTAAAATGCTTCTAAGTATGTTTACACAAACGTTTCAAATATAAACTATTTTATCAATAACAAACAGTCAATACATCCTTTGTTGTATAGACTCTAATCCTTTTCAAAACTAACAATACTTAGCAATGATCCATGTGTGCTTGTATTGGATACTCATGTTGTGTTTTGAACAAAATAACATTAAAAAAGACAAAACATGGCTTTATAAGTTGTATATGGATTTATTTGACTATTTATTGCCCCCCATACTATCTAGATTGATATGCAAAGATGTTTATGCTCCCGAAGGGATGTGTACTACAGTGAAGTCTTTAGAACAAATCCAATAGTCTATAATATACTTTATTAAACTTATATCTTCATTCACAAATTACACATAAGAACTATTAGTTAAAACATACAAGTTCGAATTAGTCTGCTGTCTTAAACAGTGTACAAGCAGTCTCCTATCTTAAACGACGTGTTTTCGAGTGTCCACCCGACCGGGACACGCCATCTTCCCACTTACGGAGTTAATGCTCCAGTCTATCTCGATCTGAATGCTCAGCGCAATCTTCCTGAACTGTGGATTTACCATCCATTATAAATGTATTATACGTAACATATTTTGCATCATCACGTGATCAGGTTCAGGGAAAAATATCTGGCTGGAACCAGTTATTTGGGTCACCAAACTAGATTTTGGAGTAAACAAGTTAATTAAACTACTTTCCAGACTGCGAATTATAAGCCTTCCATTTTGTAAGAAAATGAGTGCATATTTACTTCGAGTTTTTAACTGTGTTTGTCGGGGCCTCAATTTCCCTGATTTTGAATAGGAATTTTGATAGATTTTTGCCAAGCGCATCACTTTTAATCGATGCCTATATCTATTAAATGATATTTTACTAGATTCATTCTATTGATAAAGAATAAGTTGTTTTGGCGTTTATTTCATCAACATCCATCAACTATTAAGAAAGTTATGATTTTACAAGCTGTGTATTATGAGTAAATTTGCCAGTATTTACCAGTACGGGCCTATAAATGTATAGAATTCTTATTACGACACTACGTGCAGTCCGAGCAGTCCGAGTAATATGACATTTGCATGGATGGCGTGTTTCACCAGGTACCCGTGTAGAGATTGTATATATGGGTGTCGAAATTGTAAGAACTGGTCGCAGGAGCGCAAGCCATTATCCAGAATAGTATGTGGCCAATATTATTACGACAAAGGCCGTATACGCTAGGAGCGTACGCATACGCTAGGAGCGTAGATCATGTAGAGCGAATCGGCGGGAGCGTGGTCTACGAGGTCGTCGGTTGGGAACGCAGTCATAGGACGCGGGAACGACATCATTCGCCATTTGGGCGACGGACCAGACGGTAGCCACGGAGACGCTAGGCAAGAGGGCCTGGTTACGCAGATAACGTCACCGGATGTGTAATACCGGGACTTGGGCCATCGCCGGAGTGGATCGTGCGAGTGGGCGTCGCGTGTGAATTACGTCACCGGAAGTGTACCGGGACGAGTAGCAACCGCTAGGGACGGGATGCAATATAACGCGGGAGTGAAGTGTTAGTGCCGGGAACTGTACCGGAAGGACCCAGCTAGATATAGCTTGAGAGATAAGATAGCGTGTGATATAGTATAGATATATCATAAATACAGATATCAGATATTCAGTCTGATTAAAACCGAACAGTTAATCTCATGCAGTGACCATCCTTTAAAACATGATTTAAAACTTTGATATTTCTACTTTGTCATTAGTATTCATTTGTATATATATTCATCTTGTTGTAAATAAATTTGTAAATTGATTTGGTCTTGATTCTCCCATGGTGAATTATCTCCACTTGGTCCATCTTGTTACACATTTTTCAAAAAACGAGATGACCCTCTCTCTCTGCTTATTGAATGGGATGCCCCGGCCATCTCATTGTTTCATCAGTTAAACTTCTCCAAGCTATAAGCATTGGCCATTTGATTACTAAAATTATAATAATTAGGATGACTAACCTCACATGAGTCATTCATGAGCTTAAAGCTGTACAGTCCCTATTTTAACTAGTAGTAACTCATGAATATGAATGAGTCACGTGTGAAGTAGTTTCAAATCGACGAACACCCCAAAAGTCGGTATATAAGGAGAAATCGATACGTAAAATTTCACATTTTTATTTAGCCTCCGTACAGGTAACATCGATAAATATACGGCTCCAGAATATATGTGATAAAAAAATAGTTACCCGGAACGGGATTTGAACCACAGCCTTGCACTTGTAAGTTTTGAAAGATGTACGCTGAACCCCTAGACCACTGCTATTTATTGGTATTTTGTAGCATTTTTAACACTAAATAGGCATTACGTAATAACAAGAGCGCGCACACAAACTCATCAAGCGCTAAATAACAAGTCGAGATATGGTTGATTTGAGGCGAAGTATTAGTTTCATATTGATAAGATACAGTATTACACCAGGCAATGTTAATTTACACGTGCGACAATATGGACTGCATATTTATTGATCCATCATTAGTTGCGTTCAAATGTTAAGTTATTTTGCCTCATAATATAGGGTAGTTAGTATACTATTTTCTCCAGTAGCGTTGTGGTTCAGTGGATAGAGCACAGGACTTGAAATCAGAAGGTCGTGTGTTCGAGCCCCGAAAGAAGCTAAATTTTTATTTTTGTAAAAATTACTGTTACTTGTGTATAGGTACGATGTGCACTGGTCGATGTATATACAGTAAATGATTTCCTTCGCTATATTTGCTCGCTTAAATACCCGATTTCGACATGAGCTGGTGAACATGAAGTTACAAATAAAGACACGCCTACAAAGAAGAAATCGATTGATATAGGGACTCTGTAGCTTTAAGAGAATGTGGTCATTTCGAGGTCTTTGGACAAACAACGCAATTAATATATTTCTCAAACAAGATGCTTATACAACCTTCCCATTGTTCAGAGTACGAGGTAACCATATCATCCCAATTCGTTTAGTGCAATGAAAAGAAATATAAAAAGATCGGACAGGGAAAGTAGCATTCAAGGAGGACAGTAAACCACAAAACACAGAAACAAACACGCAAAAAGACAAACAAGAAGGCAAAAGCAATAATAAATGCAAACGACATCACAAACACAAAAAGGGTGACAATAGGGCTACCGCCTTGGAACTGTCATCCCATTAAAACAGGATAGTGTAAATAAAGAAATCCCTGCCATGATCTAATCTCTAACCAACAAGGCAGCATCAATAGGCAATATAAGTAAAACACAAATATGCTCGTGTAAATATAATACAAAACAACAAAAGCCTAGAAAGCCACAATGAAGGTACTCATTGACTTTGCAGAAGCCAGAGCAGTAAGACAATAAACCATTAAGGGCACGACAAGAAAGATCATGGACAAACATCATGCCCGACTTATCATAAGTGCGTTTCCTCCACGTTAATATGTTTGCACATTAGGAGCCATCAATTATATTTAATTGATGTGCCCTGGTCATTTTGATATGTTGCTCAACGCATTTTCATAAAAATACAATGACTATAATACAGATGCATATAGTAATCGAACAACCAGTCTGTGTCCGTTCGTTCGTTTATTCGTTCGTTTGTCCTTTCGTCCGAAACAATTACGTCCGAAACGATCATATCTCAGACATAAAATTGAAAGCACTAAAGGGCTTTCCACATAACTTCACACTTATGAGAACCAAAATGAGAAGGTGTGTCGTGTGCTAGAATCGGGTCAATACCTCAAAGGTCAAAGTCAAACTTGGAGGCAAAAGGTCAAATGTGTCAACATTTCGGCGGCATTTGTAACTTATTTGTGACATTTTTTGTATTTTGCAAACTCTGTGTTCATTTTTGCATTAATGTGTTAGTCCTTTAACGTGGGGGTGGGTGAATGTGAGTGGGTGGGGGGGGGGGGGGGGGGGCGTGATCAGGTTTAGGGACAAATATCTTGCTGGAACCAGTTAGTTGGGTCACCAAACGAGATTTTGGAGTAAACAAGTTAATTAAACTTCTTTCCGGACTGCGTATTTATATAAGCCTTACATTTTTCAAAAACAAGGTGACCCTCTCACTCTGCTTATTGAATGGGATGCCCCGGCCATCTCATTGTTTCATCAGTTAAACTTCTCCAAGCTATAAGCTTTGGCCATTTGATTACTAAAATATAATAATTAGGATGACCAATATTACATGCGTCATTCATGAGCTTAAGAGAATGTGGTCATTTCGAGGTCTTTGTACAAACAACGCAATTAATACAGTTCTCAGACAAGATGCTTATATAACCTTCCCATTGTTCAGAGTACAAGGTAACCATATCATCCCAATTCGATTAGTGCAATGTCCGAATTATAATAAGTGCGTTTCCTTCACGTTAATATGTTGGTACATTAGGAGCCATCAATTATATTTAATTGATGTGCCCTGGTCATTTTGATATGTTGCTCACCGCATTTTCATAAAATTACAATGACTATAATACAGATGCATACAGTAATCGAACCGCCCGTCTGTGTGTCCGTTCGTTCGTTTATTCGTTCTTTTGTTCTTTCGTCCGAAACAGTTACGTCCGAAACGAGCATATCTCAGACATAAAATTGAAAGCACTAAAGGGCTTTCCACATAACTTCACACTTATGAGAACCACAATGAGAAGGTGTGTCGTGTGCTAAAATCGGGTCAATACCTCAAAGGTCAGCAGTGTTGCATGCGCGCTTGTTCGGTAAGTACGTATTACGTATAATTTATATCTCATTAGATATTTCACTTTTAGTTTCTTTTAAATATCATTGAATATGTAAGTAAAGTTGGACATCCGTTTGGTAGTGCCTGTTTTACAGTAATATATCTCCCATTTATACAGAGATATGAGTATTTTTACCTCTACATTTACGTTTTAACGAGCATTTACATGTTAATACGCGATATGCATGTGACAGTTTTATATAAATCAATTGCATGTGCCGCCATTAGGTGGATTTCATAAAAATCATAATTATTCCAGAACCGCGACATTACGTTTTTAGTTTTTTATGTTTTGTTTTCTAAAAAACGTTTACAAAGCAAAAATGGCCACAATGTTTCACCGATGGTGCTTGATTTTATGACAAGCAGTTACGCAGTTGTTTACATTGTCATTTAACATTATCATTTACTATGGAAAATCAAAACGAAAACTGTTCTATTAAATGTCAAGTTGCATTAATCTGTCTCGAAATCAATTGCAATTGTTTTACTTGCCTTTTTAGTGTTGAACTTCTTACAGTATTGTGCAATGAATGTTTCCTCAGCTTTGATTTATTTTTGCGATGTAACTGAAGAAACCCGGATATTCACGTGCATTTCATAACAGCAATGTGAAATGCACTGCAGATATGCATGAACAAACTGTTATTCGTCGACTCATTATAGAGGTTATTTCATATTTTGTCAAAAAATCCTCAAATGCTAACTTTTAAAATGGTTTGTTATTTGTTGGTTCATTGACCGTGAGCATATTAAACTAGCAAGTAATGTATGTAATCGACTTATTATTCAATTACATAATGGTGATGTTGATGGTTATCATTACGTGGTTCCGCCTTAATTCCATTAAGCGATGGGAAAGCTTATATTATCAGGATTTTATAAAGGATATTTTGACAATATTCGAACCACGTAATGATGGCATAGTTAAATGATGATGGGTATTTAAAGTGATGTTGATTGACGGCAAATGGTAAAACTAATCGTGATGATGATGGTTATGTAGTAATTGATTGATAATGATAAATCAATCGTTATCCTCAACCATCATCATTCATTAGCATCAAATCCATAATCATCCGCCATCATCATCATTACCATCAAATCCATAATCATCCGCCATCATCTCCGTCATCATTCACTACCACCAAATCCATAATCATCTACCATCATCTTCATCATCATCATTACTTATCATCGAATCCATAATCATCCACCATCATCACCATCATCGTTCATTACTATCAAATCCATAATCATCAGCCATCATCATCATCATTAATCATCATTTCCACCATTAACACCATCGTCATGCAATACCGTCAGATATATAACGATCCATCATCATTACCGTCATTATTCATCTATGTTAATCACCACTTCCATCAATAATCATAATCATCATCAATCATCACGATTAATCATCACTATCACCATATATATGTTACTATACTGAACAAAAAAAATGAAACTTCCGCTGATGTTGAGGATGATTGTCTAGACACATAACAGGAAAACATGAATGATTTTTGTTTTAATAATTAGACAGACGGCCAGCAATAGTCCAAACAACGATGTGTTTGAAAAGTTCAGAACACAAGGGAGTTAACCACATTTTTCTTAAAACATGCATTGTTCCTTACCAAACAAATCACAAAAAAACATAACACAGCTTTTGATTATCAACAATCATCAAATTACGTCCATTTAACATTTCCATTCCATTCATAAAAGATTATTGCTTGGCAAATTTGAACTGTTTAATAGAATATTGAGTACTCACTTAAGTGTGCTTACTAACATCAAACATTGTTTTATTAAAACCCCTTAGGCCCTCAAAAGCTGGCCTATGGAAATACCAGCAAAACAGTCGCACGTTTCTTTTTTTGTTCTGTATTTGCATGTCTACAAAAATGATCATCTAAGATTAGAACTCACCAGGTGTGTGTGTCTGTGCGTGCGTGATTGCGTCAGTGTGAACACGGTAATGCTACGGACTTTGTTGGGAATTTGCAAATGTATAGAACTAAAATGCTTCTAATTAGTTTTACACACACACACGTTTCCAATCGCAAAATCTTTATATATAAAGTTAAGTAGTAGGGACAAAACACAGGCAAATAAATCTGTTTAGATAAACTAAGTTAGATAATCTTCGGTGCAATGACTTCTTTCCATTATTCTATATCAATAACAAACAGTCCATTCATCATTTGTTGTTTATACTCTAATCATTTTCAAAGCATGTTTTAACAATAGTTTAAATTTAACAATACTTAACAAATTGGTCAATGTGTAGTTGTATTGGGATAACATTATAAAAGGAAGACAAATGGTTTTATCAACTTTATATTTATCTATTTTACTATTTCTTGTCCCCCTACTATCTGTATTGATTTGAAATGATTGTATGACCCCGAAGGGGGGATATAGTCATCGAACCGTCCTCCAGTTTTTCCGTTTGGTCGTTCGTCCGTTCTTTCGTCCTGCCGTCCGAAACATTCATTTCTCAGCCATAAGTTTGAAAGAACTGAAGGAATTACCATGAACCTTCACACAAATGCTGTGTGTTGTGTGCAATAATTGTAATGTCCGTCCTTCATTTTGTCCTTTCGTTCGTCCTTCCGTCCGAAACAATCGTGTTTCACCTATAATTTTGAAAGAACTGAAGTGAATTCCATGGAACTTCACACAAATGTTAACCACAATAAGAATTCTTAACTCAAAGGTCAAGGTCACACTTGGAGGTCAAATGTCAAATGAATCAAACATTTCGGGGGGCATTTATCACTTATTGGTGACATTTCTTGTATTTTACAAATCTAATTCAATATGATTTAGAAACAAAGACAGATTATTATTGTGATATAACCTCGCATCAGCTATTCATGCACTATATCGAAATGTATCCACGGTATGCAATTATGACTGATTTCAATACATATTATACACCTGTACATTTCAAATAATAAATTCAATATTTCGGTTGCTCATAGTGCCTATACGAATCATTAATACGGGTGTTGTGCAACGCGGCTGGGAGGAGCCTATGATAAACATAACATTGGTGGTGTGCAACGCGGCTTGGAGGAGCCTATGATATACGTAACATTGGGATAACTATATTGGTCGTTAGGTTAAATTACATATTCTCCGTTGTACGTACTCTGTGTAATTGTTAGAAATTAGTTTGCTGGGAGTGTTGATCAATTAATTGCACACTCGCATTGACGGATAATATACTGTATAAGATTGTGCTAGAAAGGTGCGCTTGTTCGGTAAGTACTGTATTACGTACATTGTATATCTCATTAGATATTACACTATTTGTTTCTTCTAAATATGTATGTAAAGCTGAACATCCGTTTGGTAGTGCCGGTTTTACAGTAATATATCTCCAATTTACTAAGAGATTAAGAGATTTTTTTTTTCTTTCTAAAAAACATTTTACAGAACAAAGCGGGTCAGAATGTTTCACCGATGATTCTTGATTTTATGAGTTATTTACCTTGTCATTTAACATTGTTTACTATGGAAAATCATAAAAAAAAAATTTATGTTCCATTAAATTTCAAGCTGCATTAATCTGTCTCGAAATACATTTCAATTGTTTTACTGGCCTTTTTATTGTTGGACATCTTACAGTATTATGCAAGGAATGTTTCCTAAACAATGCTTTCTTTTTGCGATGGAATTTAGGAAACCCGGAAATGAACGTGCATTTCGTAACAGCAATGTGAAATGCACTAATTTCAGATATGCACGAACAAACTGTTATTCGCCGACTCAGTATATAGATTATTTCATATTTTGTGCCAAATGCCTCAAATTCTAACTTTTATAAGTATTTGTTATTGTGGTGTGTTTTCATTGACCGCGAGTATATTAAACTATCCAGTAAGGTATGTAATCGACTTATTATTCATGATGGTGATGTTGATGTTATGGCATAGTTAAATGATGGGGATTTAAAGTGATGGTGATTAATGACGAGTATAAGACTAATCGCGATGATGGTGGTAATGCAATCACTAATTGATAAAGATAAATCAGTCATAACCTAAACCATCATTATCACCTTATCATGCATTACCATCAAATACATAACCATTCGCCATAATCACCATGATCATTCCTTATCATCGAATCAATAATCATCCGCGATCATAATCATCATCATTCATAACCATCAAATACATAATAATCATCTGCCATCATCACCATCATCATTCATTACCACCAAATCCAGATCCATCATCCATCACAATCAACATCATCATTAATTACCATCAAATCCATAATCAGCCGCCACCATCACCATTAATAACCATCAAATCCATAATCAGCCGCCACTATCACCATCATCGTTAATAACCATCAAATCCATAATCAGCCGCCACCATCACCATTAATAACCATCAAATCCATAATCAGCCGCCACTATCACCATCATCGTTAATAACCATCAAATCCATAATCAGCCGCCACCATCACCATTAATAACCATCAAATCCATAATCAGCCGCCACTATCACCATCATCGTTAATAACCATCAAATCCATAATCAGCCGCCACCATCACCATTAATAACCATCAAATCCATAATCAGCCGCCACTATCACCATCATCGTTAATAACCATCAAATCCATAATCAGCCGCCACCATCACCATTAATAACCATCAAATCCATAATCAGCCGCCACTATCACCATCATCGTTAATAACCATCAAATCCATAATCAGCCGCCAACATCACCATTAATAACCATCAAATCCATAATCAGCCGCCACTATCACCATCATCGTTAATAACCATCAAATCCATAATCAGCCGCCACCATCACCATTAATAACCATCAAATCCATAATCAGCCGCCACTATCACCATCATCGTTAATAACCATCAAATCCATAATCAGCCGCCACCATCACCATTAATAACCATCAAATCCATAATCAGCCGCCACTATCACCATCATCGTTAATAACCATCAAATCCATAATCAGCTGCCACCATCACTATCACCATTAACTACAATCAAAACCATAATCTTCCGCCATCATCACCATTATCATTAATTACCATCAAATCCATAATCATCCGCCATCATCACCATTTATTAACATCAAACCCATAATCAGCCGTCGTTATCACCATCATAATTTATTACCATCAAATCCATAATCAGCCGCCATCATCACCATTATCATTCATTACCATCAAATCCACAATCATCCGCCATCATCACCATAATCATTAATTACCATCAAATTAACAATCATCCGCCATCATCACCATCACCATTTATTAACATCAAATCCATACTCATCCGCCATCATCACCATTTATTAACATCAAACCCATAATCATCCGCCATCATCATCATCACCATTTATTTACATCAAACTCATAATCATCCGCCATCATCACCATCATCATTAATTACCATCAAATCCATAAACAGCCGTCATCATCACCATAATCATTAATTACCATCAAATCCATAATCATCCGCCATCATCACCATCATCATTCATTACCATCAAATCCACAATCATCCGCCATTATCACCATCACCATTTATTAACATCAAATTCCATAATCAGCCGCCATCATCACCATAATCATTATTTACCATCACGTCCATAATCATCCGCCATCATCAACATCAATATTAAGTACCATAATATCCATAATAATTCGTCATCATCAACATCAACTGCATCATTAATTACCATCAAAACCATAATCAGCCGTCATCATCACCATCATCATTCATAAGCATCAAATCCATAATCATCCGCCATCATAACTAACACCATTCATTACCATCAAATATATAATCATCTGACATCATCACCATTTTTATTCATCTCTGTTAATCGTCATCATCAACAGTCAATACGATGAATCATCACTATCATCATACATATGTTACTATGTGTATGTGATATAAACTGTGTTATTTGTCTACACAAACGATCTTCTAACTGTTATTAGATTCTCACTGGGTGTGTGTGTGTGTGCGTGCATGCGTGCGTACGTACGTGGCCGTGTGCATGATCAAATGAGTGTGAACGCTGGGATGCTAGGGACATTCTCCATACGAGTCTATGCTAACAATATATAACTAATTATTAAAAATGTTTCTTGTCAATGTGCTATTATCATTCACTATATTTTTGAAGGCAATCGAATAACCAGATTGAACCCTGATTGATACCAGTTTGTTTATGGTCGGAGCTGCGTCATATCATGTTACAATGATATTACCAACATAATGTATACGTATCATGTTACAATGATATCACCAACATAATGTATACGTATCATGTTACAATGATATTACCAACATATTGTATACGTATCATGTTACAATGATATTACCAACATAATGTGTACGTATCATGTTACAATAATATTATCAACATAATGCATACGTATCGTGTTACAATGATATTACCAACATAATGCATACGTATCATGTTACAACGATATTACCAACATAATGTATACGTATCGTGTTACAATTATAGTATCAACATAATGCATACGTATCGTGTTACAATGATATTTCCAACATAATGTATACGTATCGTGTTACAATGAGTTCACAAACATAATGTATACGTATCATGTTACAATGGTATAACCAACATAATGTATACGTATCATGTTACAATGATATCACTAACATAATGCATACGTATCATGTTACAATGATATCACCAACTTAATTTATACGTATCATGTTACAATGATATTACCAACATAATGTATACGTATCATGTTACAAAGATATTCCCAACATACTGTATACGTATCATGTTACAATGATATTACCAAAATAATGTATACGTATCATGTTACAATGATATTACCAACATAAATCATATTACCAACATAATGTATACGTATCATGTTACAATGATATTGCCAACTTAATGTATACGTATCATGTTACAATGATATCACTAACATAATGTATACGTATAATGTTACAATGATATTACCAAAATAATGTATACGTATCATGTTACAATGATATTACCAACATAATGTATACGTATCATGTTACAATGATATTACCAACATAATGCATACGTATCATGTTACAATGATATTACCAACATAATGTATACGTATCATGTTACAATGATATTACCAACATAATGTATACGTTTCCCTCGGAAAGGAAAAGAGATGACATTTAAACTTCTGATGAGTGATATTGACTCATATGTGTTATTAAATTACATGCGTTATGTTTAACAACTTCTATATTACCCAAAGACTTTTGATATGAGTAAGAACAAATCGCAATGACGTACCTGTCCTGTAAGTGTTCAACTATTATTTCGGTGTATAGTTCGAACCCTATCTGAGTCAAATGTATCTCAACTGTTGCAGTTAATATTATGAAGCTACACGTTAACCGTATAAGCGTTCAAACATATTCTTTCATGTTTTGATTAAATTTGGTGAGTACGCCCATGTTAGTGTCCGACTGTTTATAAGATGCGAAGTTCAAATCTGTGTATGAATCTACGCGTATACCGTGTAACCCGTAGTATACCGTTTACTCTCATCGTAACATATTATTGTTCGTTAAAATCTTATAAAACCTTCATATGTGCTGTAAATGTTTATTTTTTTAATATAGTTAGGTCTTTACTTGATTCACACAGGACTATAGATTTACTTGATTCACAAAGGACTATAGATTTGCTTGATTCACAAAGAACTATACATTTTAAATAATATGTCTGCCTTGTTTATTTCTTTGGTATTATCTTGACACATTATTAAGGAAATTCAGCGTGCTATATTTAATCATTCATAACAATGGTATTGTAGTTTATGTTACTTATCCGTACACAGATCGTGTGAATGTCAAACCCCTTACTGTTACGTCAGTTATCCTTTTTGCAACAATTTTTCGATAAAATACCGTCGTTTTGTTTTAATGTAGAAATGCTTCAAAAGGAATCCACAAACAATATATTTATCATTTCTTAAACATCAAACCCGTGGGAACAAATCCCTAAGGCAAACCCGTTGTGTTGAATAGATATAAGGATTCCAGAGCAAAGCGTAAGCGAGGTAGGATAAATAACTTATATTATAAATTAAAATAATATAAAACTTTGATCAGTAACACCTATAAAATGGGCTATACACCTTCTATTCCTAAACACACAAGTCTGCATGAGGATGGTTTTCAGAGCAGAATACATGTTATCTGTTACGAAATATTATTCTTAATTGTTCGCCAATGTTCGCCACTAGCGGTGATGTTGCCGCAAACACCATGATAATCTTTGGCGAATTTGCCGCATTCTCGCCAAAAAGCTATACATTCGCCAGAAGTTCTCCAGAAACATTTTTTTTTTGGAACGTTCGCCATAACATTGCAGTTTCTTTGTTCGCCACAACATTGCGACAAATTTTACTATTCCGATTTATTTTGTATTGCACGCCGTAACATCGCCACAAGATTTGCCGTTTCTTTATTCGCCACAAAATCGCGACAAACTTTTTCAATTCTTATTTGCTGTATCTCTGTTTTCCAAAACATCATCGCAAAAAATAACTTTATCAGAATTTTATTATGTCTATGTTATTCCAAATATGTGTAATTCTCTGTCTCTCGTTGAGAACTAACAGCAGAGATATCGTTTAATAATCTTGATTCCACTCCAAACGGACACATGTTCCAATCTGTCAGCAACATGCAATGTCAGTATTCGGAAAAAGACTCAACATGAACTAACTTTAATAGCAATACAAAAATCAGTGCTGCAAGAGGTGCACAGTTCGTACCACTTAGAATTCAAGAAGTTGTCTATAAACGGTATTTCAAATATATAGTAGAACATAAAGTATTATGCGTTCTTTTAGAATTAATACGTATCGTTTTACTTTTTTCATTTTAATCCGAATTTCTTCTTTCATTCAGTTTTCGTCTTTCGTCTTTCTTCATCTTTATTCAGATCTGTTTTCGTTACTTACAAAACTACTAGTTATTTCTATTTAAGTATCCAATTATTAATCGATATCGAAGATTAGAAGACCTGAACTTGTTTTGAGACGCCCCATAAATTTGCACTGACATATACGCTTGATGCGAACATATTTGACTTTCATGTGTGATCAAATACGTCCAAGGACACATTGACAGCTGCACGTTGCGGACATATTGGCACCCTCAAATAGACACCATGACGAGACCAGTTTTCCGTGTTAACTATTGATTTCCGAAACACATACGACTGTATATACCGTGTTTGACCATTTAAATATAAGTATGTTTCGAAAGTATAAGGTTTTTTTCATATTATATATGCATGATCAGTTATGTGTTTTGCCTGCAATCGTGTCTTGTCGTGCCCTCAATGGTTTATTCTCTTGATGCTCTGGCTTTTGCCAAGTCATTGAGTACCTTCTTCGTGGCTTTCTATGTTTTTTCTGTTTTTTATTTATATAAACTAAAACATCTTTGCCGTTTACTTATATTGTCTATTAATGCTGTCTTGTTTGTTAGACAATAGTTCATGGCGGGGATTTCTTTATTTACACTGTCCCGTTTTATTGGGATGAAGTAGAGTAAGTGTGAGGTTTGGTGCACCCTAGAACCTAGTTTATGTTGAATGACAATTTATAACACCAACCATACCATTTGGCCTACATGTTGTTGGAAAACAATAACAACTAGGGTGAAATGGTATATCGTTCGACATATTTCGATGTCACAGGTCAAGTTCAGCATGACCGCATATGGAACTCCGCAAATATACCGACCCAGTTGCGTTCAAGTACCCCAAATAAATGCAGAACGAACGCTGGACGAACGGAAAATGAACGCAGAATGGACGCAGAACGAACGCAGAAATAACGTTGCATGATCTATATTTTAAAAACCCTTTTCGTTCGTTACGTTCGTTTCGTTCGTTTTCAACGATTAGCGTTTTAAAAAACGAACGATGAATGCATTTTTTAAAACGCTAAACGCTAAAAACTAACGGAACGAACGAAACGAACGCAACGAAACGAACGAAACAACGCAAATGCATTTCGCTATTTCGGATTACTTTCAATATTATCCTTGTGAGTACATAATTGAAGCTTATACGAAGTGCATTTTGCAGTATTTTAATATAAAGAAATACACTCTGTAAATGGTGCTTTTCAAGCACGATTACACACTTTCATTTTTATTGATTTAAAATAGGAAATGTATTTATTATGTAGCACAAACTTTATATTATTTCATTATAAAACTGATATAATGTTGGTCAAGTCAGACGGCATATGTTTATATAGTGTCAAGTATGTTAAATTGTTGATGAAAATAACATAAACCCGGAAGAAAACAGAATAATCATTAATGTGCACCACCAAATAATGTCAACCAAAGGACACATTCTTCAATATGATCACAAACATTAGTCGGCGACTCGTGGTAAGAATCGCATGACTGGATTAATCGTCAGAAATGTTGTGATTGGTAATCGCTGAACGAACGAACGCAAATTCATTTATTCCGTTTGTGCATTTAAAACGCACACAGTATGTTGCGTTCGTTCCGTGCATTTAAATGAACGCATAGTTTCGTTTATAAACGCTGAATGCATTCAAAAACGCAAATGATTTGCATTTTAAAAAATGCTTTCATAAAAATGAAATGCAAACGGAATGCAAACGGAGCGCAAACGGAACGCAAACGAAACGCAGACGGAATGCATTTTTGGGGTACTTCAACGCAGTTGGGTCTGTAACATCTCCACACATGAAACTGTAAATGCACAATGCTTTTGGTGAGAAGTTTTGGAGTTAGTATTGTAAAAGCCAAGGTTACCATGACTTCATATGGTCATACGATCATGAAAGATCTTTCTTCGCTCTCTTTATTTTTACCTACACTTTTGAAACGTTATGCAAATTGCATCCATTTTGCAACAACGATCACATTGATTCTATAGGTTAAATTTCAAAATCACTGTGACCTGAGCATGACAAATTCTGTCTCGGCTGTAATTATGGAACAATTTTACCCATAATCTTGAAACGTTATTTTGGTCAAACAACAACTCTTTCATTTGTTTGTCAATATGTCAAAGGTCAAGGTCATATGAACAAGACATCCAACAAATACGTTTCATATAAAACTCTTTGCGAACGAGCGTATAATGCCGCGTTATGCGGTGGTCATTTTGTTAGGGGGTTCCCTGTCTCAACCCATTGTTCTGCTCTCTCCTTTCTTTCGCCCCAACCCAAGCCCCGCCCCCCGCCCCCTTACTCCGTTTTCCTTCAGTCCTCTTACTGCTGGATGGTTATCTGTCGTGACATACGTTCTGTTGAAACATCGCTGTATATTCTGTTTCTACGACGACTCTCGCTGTTCACCCGCAGTTCGGATGATGTTTCTCTTTTTTTCATTTAAAGTGGACTGTTTCTGGGACATTGCTGCTATGTCATATATTAGTGTATGTTTTTATGAAGCAGCCTCCTCTTAGTACATGGTACTCCAGTCAAGATACTATGCCACTACTAGGCTACTGGTCATTGCATACCTCAGATGTGCAAGCCGAAAAACCAACGAATTTCTGTCTACGGCGTTCCTTCTTTTAGTGAACGTCGGTTCTTATAATTACCTCTAATGAACAGACTCAATAACACCGAGTCTGCTACTTTGTTTCTCTTGTTTGCGTTAGTTGCTTCCAAGAGATCACATTATTAGTATTTATTAACATCGTCACAATACAGCAGCGAGGTATTAACTACAACTGAAGCAAATGTGAGGGCAGGGTATGTGCTTTTTTGCCGAATGCTGCTGAAATATGAGGAATGAACTAATGAACCATGACATTGAGAGACCAGCATCCGGTGGGGTTTGAACCCAGACATTCCTCTTGTTGGCACATTGTTCTTCCCACTGGGTTGTAGAGACCTCGCTTATGTGGCTGTCTTGTTGTTAAATAAAGTATCATTTGTAAAACATATTTTGATGAAATAGAATTACAAATGAAGGAACAAAAACAATAACAAGTGAAGAAAATAAATAATCAGCAGATTCAATGAAATCAGTATTCAGTTTTCGTATGCTCATATTACATATCTACCATGATGTGTATATTCAACATGTTTATTATTCTATGACACAAATCAAACATATGTTAAAGTGTCTATACACTTCAATACTCTAATATGGTCAGGGGTACACTAAAATACAATGTACCATTTATAATGCTAAATATAATAAATACTGAAAAGGGGATAATATGTACAGAAGGTGTCATGACCTGAGTCAAGTTTATATGATATATGTTGATATATATTCATGTAGGAAATATTGTTGACATGTATTCATGTAGTACATATTGTTGACATGTATTCATGTAGTAAATATTGTTGACATATATTCATGTAGTACATATTGTTGACATGTATTCATGTAGTACATCTTGCTGACATATATTCATGTAGTACATATTGTTGGCATATATTCATATAGTACATCTTGACATGTATTCATGTAGTACATATTGTTGACATATATTCATATAGTACATATTGTCGACATGTATTCATGTAGTACATATTGTTGACATATATTCATATAGTACATATTGTTGACATGTATTCATGTAGTACATATTGTTGACATATGTTCATATAGTACATATTGTTGACATGTATTCATGTAGTACATATTGTTGACATATATTCATATAGTACATATTGTTGACATCTATTCATATAGTACATATTGTTGACATGTATTCATATAGTACATATTGTTGACATGTATTCATGTAGTACATATTGTTGACAAGTATTCATGTAGTACATATTGTTGACATATATTCATATAGTACATATTGTTGACATGTATTCATGTAGTACATATTGTTGACATATATTCATATAGTACATATTGTTGACATATATTCATGTAGTACATATTGTTGACATATATTCATATAGTACATATTGTTGACATGTATTCATGTAGTACATCTTGTTGACATATATTCATGTAGTACATATTGTTGACACATATGCATATAGTACATATTGTTGGCATGTATTCATGTAGTACATATTGTTGACATGTATTCATATAATACATATTGTTGACATTTATTCATATTACATATCTACCATGATGTGTATATTCAACATGTTTATTATTCTATGACACAAATCAAACATATGTTAAAGTGTCTATACACTTCAATACTCTAATATGGTCAGGGGTACACTAAAATACAATGTACCATTTATAATGCTAAATATAATAAATACTGAAAAGGGGATAATATGTACAGAAGGTGTCATGACCTTAGTCAAGTTTATATGATATATGTTGATATGTATTCATGTAGGAAATATTGTTGACATGTATTTATGTAGTACATATTGTTGACATGTATTCATGTAGTAAATATTGTTGACATATATTCATGTAGTACATATTGTTGACATGTATTTATGTAGTACATCTTGCTGACATATATTCATGTAGTACATATTGTTGGCATATATTCATGTAGTACATCTTGTTGACATATATTCATGTAGTACATATTGTTGACATATATTCATATAGTACACATTATTGACATGTATTCATGTAGTACATCTTGTTGACATGTATTCATGAAGTACATATTGTTGACATATATTCATATAGTACTTATTGTTGACATATATTCATATAGTACATATTGTTGACATGTATTCATATAGTACATATTGTTGACATGTATTCATGTAGTACATATTGTTAATATATATTCATATAGTACATATTGTTGACATGTATTCATGTGGTACACATTGTTGACATGTATTCATGTAGTACATCTTGTTGACATATATTCATGTATTACATATTGTTTGACATATATTCATGTAGTACATATTGTTGACAAGTATTCATGTAGTACATATTGTTGACATATATTCATATAGTACATATTGTTGACATGTATTCATGTAGTACATATTGTTGACATGTATTCATGTAGTACATATTGTTGACATGTATTCATGTAGTACATATTGTTGACATGTATTCATGTAGTACATATTGTTGACATGTATTCATGTAGTACATCTTGTTGACATATATTCATGTAGTACATATTGTTTGACATATATTCATGTAGTACATATTGTTGACAAGTATTCATGTAGTACATATTGTTGACATATATTCATATAGTACATATTGTTGACATGTATTCATGTAGTACATAGTGTTGACATGTATTCATGTAGTACATATTGTTGACATTTATTCATATAGTACATATTGTTGACATTTATTCATATAGTACATATTGTTGACATTTATTCATGTAGTACATATTGTTGACATGTATTCATGTAGTACATCTTGTTGACATATATTCATGTAGTACATATTGTTGACATGTATTCATGTAGTACATTTTGTTGACATGTATTCATGTAGTACATATTGTTGACATATATTCATATAGTACATACTGTTGACATTTATTCATGTAGTACATATTGTTGACATGTATTCATGTAGTACATATTGTTGAAATTTATTCATGTAGTACATATATTGTAGCAATGGCGCAATCAAAGATGTCGGTATCTGTGTTTGAGAAACCACAATGCCTTTAATATCAACAACGAAGATAACAACAAATTGGTAGTTGTGCAAGACGTTCTAGACCAATTATCTGGAATCAGAGAGCAGCTAAATGTCGTAACCATTGCCGGGCTGTATAGGACGGGTAAATCGTATCTTCTAACACGTGTGGCAGGGAAATACAAAGGTAGGCACATAGTATACACTCTTCCTTTAATATCATTGTATTAAAACTAAAGTAATTAAAAAAATGACAACAAAGGCAGTTAACAGGTTCAATAGTTCTTGGCAATCTCAACATATACAATCATTAACTAGAGTAGAGCAAAGTCGATGGCGCGCCACTCCATTTACTCGAGTTTTCCCCACTCATGGTCCTAGGGGTGGTAGATGGATTGAAACCAGCTTAAAAATAAAAGTGCGTGTTACTTTATATGTATTTCGGGGCGGTATAAAATATAAACAACTCTCTCTCTCTCTGTCTCTGTCTCTCTATCTCTCTCTATCTCTCTCTCGCTCTGACCCCGTTGGATACGTTCTAAGATCTTCAAACTAATACCATAATGCCGATTGATTTGGGTTCATTTTTTATTACGAATCCCTACACGTTTCATACTATTATATAATTTGTCTTGAGGCTCTTTATAAATGTGCAAACGTGTAACGGAAGACCTGCTAAAACATACGAGAAAGACCAGTACTTACGCTTTTGTCCTTTTATCCAGCCCATACGCTCCATTTCTCAATGGAAATGTTAAACCCAATCTACACACCGTAGGAAATGTATGTACTAAGTAACAATGCAATTGTGTTTACGAGCAGTATGACATACTTCCGGACGCACGTAATATGCCCTCTTTTGTATAAACAACGGGTGTAATAAACAGATGTTCACACTTTGGCTTTAATAAACTAGGTGTAAATTATAAAACTTAGTCTACTAGTATTATCTGTATCCATTTAAAGGATTTGATCTTGGTTCTACGATCTGCTCCAAGACGAAAGGTATTTGGGCCTGGTGTGTAAAACATCCAGTACATGAAGACCAAATGCTTCTTTTGCTTGATACAGAAGGCCTTGGAGATGTTGACAAGGTATTTCATCATAATCAGCATCCAAAAATATCTGTATGATAGGACCGTGTATAATACTAGCTCTATATTATTGCTATCAGCAGCCCGAACTATCCAAACATTACGATGATACGCAATGTGTTTTGAATTATGTAGAACGGACACATATGCTCATTATTGAAAACAAACGTGTTATATATGTTATTCTTATACACCCGCACTATATAGCCTAGTTTAAAATATCTCGTTATATTGAACGATATATCACTGTAATTATTGCAACGTTAGGAGAATAAGCATTGCGCATTGCGCATTGCGCATTGTAACGTATGCAACGTTAGGAGAGCAAGCAAAGCAATGCGAAAAGTTTCAGATGTGTCCGTTATTTTCACATTTTAGGGGTATTAGAATAGAAATAGAACATCGTTTACGGTAAATTATCTATAATATATCACGGTTTGTCGTTCAATTTCTTAAATAATGTAGATATAAAAATCGAACAGCAAAAATTGCATCCAATGACGACAGTCAACCACAATCACACACAAGCAAAGAACAACTTTAAAAATGAATTAAAGCCCAAATAAGACACCACAAACACAAAAGGGTTGACTATAGGGATACCGCCTTGGAACGGTAAGTGGCAAAAAAAAGGGCCTCTGGGTGGGGTAGGGGGAGGTTTAAACTAGGTTATAGGGTGAACCAAACCTCACACTTACCCTACTGTCATCCCAATGAAACGGACAGTGTAAATAAAGAAATCCCCGCCGTTATTCTCTAACCAACAAGGCAGCATTAAAAGGCAATATAAGCAAAACACAAAGGTGCTCGTGTATATATAAATACAAAGAAACAATAGCCTAGAAAGCCATAAATATGGTACTCAATGACTTGGCAAAGCCAGAGCAACAAGAGAACAAAGCATTGAGGGCATGACAAGACTCGATTGCATTACCAATTGTTAAATGCTATTCTCCTTAGCAACGCCTTATTAGAGTGGGATAAAATGTGGAACAGTGTATGTATGCATGCACCAATATTAACAAGCTGCAAATTTGACGATTATATTTAATATTAGCTACTCTCTAATACAAAATGCGTCATTGGTAAGACATAAATCTGATCTCAAATCCAGGATTTAGAGAATATCCAGTGATACATTTTTCTTTAATCATTGATGCTGGCATTGTAATATTAAAATCTATCCCGTGGAGAAATGTAGCCGTATCCTTTATTAAACCACATCTACATACAAATGCAAACAAACCATCAATTGTACTTTTATCATTTCGTCAGTAACAGTTTCGGCGTATTATGGAAAACAACACTTATTTCGGGAATAATTACATTCAATTAGTTAAGCTTGGCGGAAATGACATATATTTTTAATAAATAAATACAAAATATTTGTCATTTCTTTTCTGTTAGATCAACGGACCAAACGTTAAATTATGTAGTTAACCGACTATTAATTCTGAAATTCAATACATTAATGTAGTATTTATATATTAAATCCAAATGCATTTTATTTTACAGGGGGATCAAAACCACGACAATCATCTTTTCACATTGGCAACGTTGCTTAGCAGTACTCTTGTGTACAACATGCAAGGCGTGTTTAACCAAGAAGCTCTACTCAAACTCAAGTATCTTTTAAATATATGTACGGCGAATTATCTAACGTAATGTACTAATTTGCGGTGATGCTTAAAGATGATATTTCTACTCCGTCTGAAAACTATGTCCTGATCAAGATTTAATGCATGCCGTTTATAATCAAAAGGTTCGGTATATAATTTAACTTATGTTAATTATGTACCAAATCCACGGAGGGCAAAGTGTAATCTTCCTCAATACGCTGTTTTTGTTATGTCTGGTTATTTGTTACAATTCATATATACAGCGATAATTTAATACAGTGATGTGCTATATGTTAAAGGCAATCACCATTTTGTTTGTATACAAGGCAACTACGTTAGTTGAAAATATTATTCTGTTCTTAACAAGAAACAGTTTTATTACAGAAATGTCCAACAACATACAAACATCAAAGGATAAAAGCGGGTTGTCAGACGACGAGGACTTTGATGTGTTTTTCCCTAGGTTTATACTTGCTTTGCGGGACTTTTCGCTTGAGCTTATTGACGCCGAAGGAAAAGATCTGACACCGGATCAGTATCTTGAAACGTGCCTTAGTCTTAAACCTGGCGAAGGAGAAGAAACAAAACGGTTCAACGAACCAAAATTGTGTCTGAGAACATATTTCAAAAAACGGAAATGCTTCACATTTGATCGACCAGGAAAGACAAAAGTCCTGCAAAATATGGACAAACTCGAGGACGACGACCTTGATGAAGATTTTGTCAAGAGCACATATATGTTCATGGACTACGTGTATAATAAATGTGAACCACTGTTTTTTAATGAATGGCAAACCTGTAAATGGAAGAAGTATATATGGTTTTGATACTACATTATTTATAATGTTTGGATTTTAAAATGAAATAGTCCTTAATTTAAAGCAGAACACCACTCCAGTCGTAGCTAGGAAGCGTGAGAGAATCTCACGCAAACTCTTGGTTCACTCTTTTTCTTCTAAGGATTTATAATACAAACATAGATTCTTTGAAACGCACATGTAGATGAATTCAGCATGAAATCTAAGCAAGAATAGATACATAAATAAAAAAGGGAAAAAAAGATGAATAAAAGGCAAGATATGTCATCACAAACATAAAAAAGGTTAACAATAGGGTTACCGTCTTGGAAACGTCAGTGCCACAAAGGGACAATGGGGGTTTAAAACAAGTTCTAGGGTGCACCAAAGCTTTACTATTACACATTGTCATCGCAATAAACGGGACAGGGTAAATAAAGATATCCCCGCCAGCAAGACAGCATTAATAGGCAATATAAAAATAACTTGGTAGAAGCTGCATTTTAGGTGATGAATAATACTTCAGTGTGACTGTTGCATCAGATAAAGTTAGTTTAGGGAAAGCCTAGGTAACGTTATCCAGACTGTATAAAGCTGGCATGTATTTCGTTGGCTCTGTAGATCAGATTTTGATCACTTATACAGAGTTCTCTTCGTTTCTCAATGTGTGCCAAAACAAAGTTTCAATGCATAATAAATAAAGCTCTGATAGTTTCAAAACCAGCCATATCTGACCCCGCCTCTTCCGCCCCCAATCGCTACCCATGGTCACCTGCTATGTTATCGTTCTGCACCTAATCCTGACCTTAGCCCCACACCCCAATCTGTACCCTCGACTTTCTGCTATGTTTTGCTCTAACAATCATTCCTGACCTACAAAAGTATATATAAAAACCGAACAGGAAAAGAAGCATTCAAGGACGACAGCAAACCCCAAACACACACAGTGACACAGAACGACTTTAAATATGAATAAAAGGCAAGATGAAACATCACAAACACTAAATGGTTGACAATAGGGCTACCGCCTTTGAAAGTGGCAAAACAAATAATTTTATTTTAGAACATGAAAGCTGTGTTTTTCTTTCAGTTGCCATTAAATGTGTCCGACGATTTTTGACAGGTAATTTAAGGTGCACCCAACACCTATCACTCCCACTAGCACCGGCTTCAGGTTAAAAGTTGCATTCACTAATTTGTAGGATTTCTTTGAAATCTCCATATAATTTGCATTGAATATTATAATATTAGATCAAACATAAATTAAAGCAATACGCCTGTACCATTTATACTTTTCACGGCATCTGTCAATTTTTTATAAAACAAGCAACATGTTTCTACCCGTTTACAAGTGTGTACGATTCAATGTCAGTCAGTTTAAACTTATTATATTATATCGATTGTAACATCGATCATTATTTAAATACACCTTTGTAGACACAGATACATATGCACTTTATATTTCTTTTATGTTGTTTATCATTTCAGTGTTTGCAAGTCAAGTTAAATACTATGTTGATGCAATCAGAGAAGGTGCTGTGCCATGCATCGAAAGCGCCCTTGAGTCGATGGCTATTATTGAAAATGAAAAGGCTGTAAAGGAAACTATTCACACTTACATCAAGCAAATGAATGACAAACTGTCATTACCAACACCTGACGAGAAGACCTTTCAGGATGTGCATATAAATTGCAAAGTAATAGCCTTTGATGTCTTTCAGAAGCATGCCATGATGGACAAAGAAAGCAAGTACAAGACAGAAGCAGATGTACGTAACTATTCATATATGCATTAATTTAGTATACGTACAATGTTATGTTATATCTAAGCATATATGTTTAATAAAAACAAAACCAAACCTAAACAAAACAAGAAAACTGTGATAATAAGTATCACATAGAGGCGTAAAAATAATTTCTATGATAGACTATGTAATGAAAATTGGAATAATGAAGTAACAATACATTTTAATGTTTAGAACAACAAATTTAATGAAACAAATGTATATGTATTATTGTATGAGGCATGATATTAAGGAATAAGAGAAAATGGAAATGCTTTGTAAAATGGAAAAATGGATTGTCCTTTAGACTATATACAGAAAATGCAAATACCAGATGATGAAAAGTGATCCATATATGCCTGCCGTGATACCACGCAACACAACATGCAATCTATTTGTGTTAAACGACATTTAACGACATTTATGTAACTAGAAATCCAATCAAAAATACCTTCATTTACATAACTGAATGTTAATATCCTCACTCCTTTAAAGGCCTTATAGTGCCAAATGATGCATTTGTTTAAAACTGTACCTTGAAATTTTGAAGTTTGACTATTTTACAACTAAAGAAAATATATACACTTAGATATAATTGCGCTCTGCACATTATTGATATTTATGGAGATTATTTCTGGTAATTTGAAAAAAATAGCTTTGTGGGCAAACGCAAAACCAAATATAAAATAAATTGTCAAACACACTGTGGTTCCGTACTATGTTATCTATCTAATCCATAAAGCTGGGAACCATATACCTTTATTTTTGTCTGCTATTTATAGCTCAGCGTGTATTGGCGAGTGTAGATTAAAGCGGACTGCTCTACCATATTTCACCAGCTCCACCGCAGGTGAAATATAATTTTACACCAGTCCAGACATTTTTGACTGGGTCGCTATTTATTTCTATAACAAATATCCGGTATCAACTGCTGCATGAAACAAAGTCAAAACCCATACCAATTTACAAAACCCATACCATTTTCAATACACCGTCCAAAATTTAGATCGCCGCCAATAAAAGCGGAAGTACGCGGTGAAATAGAAGTTAGAAGTAGTGTTAACTTAAATACAAACGTCGAACAGGAAATGCATTATTAACAGATCGCAATCAAATAAAATACATATCCAAACCAACAACACTCACAAGGATAATCAGTAGCAAAGTATACTACAGCACACACATAAAAGGGTCATTGCAAAAGATGCCGCTTGTGGTTTAATCCAGGCTCTATGATGCGTCAAACTCAATCTTAAACTGTTTCAATGCCATTCAAAAATTAAATAACATACACGGCAGTATAGGGTCCACAAATGTTCGGTCATAGTAAAATTAAGCTCGACGATTCATTTCAGTTTATCATTTCACGATATAATGTATTCAGTATTCAACATAAAGGTCTCCTTAGGCATAAAATATACTGAAATATATAAGTTTAGCAAGTAAATAACATTCTAAATCCCTTTGCTCTTGTTCTAGACTATGCGTGGCAGAGGTCCTAAACAATATAATTAACATATTTATGGATTATATACAGGGCATCGTTTTCAAACAAAACGATATCTGCGAAAGAAAACAAAATGTTTAAATTTACCAGCTTTGCAGAAATTATAATTTCGTTCTTATTTCAATGTAAAGGGAGGTAATTTCACAAATGGTAAACTTTGGTTCCCTATATGTTTATAATGGTTAGTGTCAATTCGTTTGCGGTTTTTTATAACTTGAGACCCAGAACAGTTATTCAATAAATATACATATATATAAATCGAACGGGAAAAACAGCATTCAAGGACGACAATTAACAAAAAACACACACAGAAACAAAAAACACATTTAAAGATAAATAAAATACATCACAAACACAAATGGTTGACAATAGGGCTACCACATTGGAACGGTCAGTGGCAAAAAAGGCCGATGGGTTCTAGGGTGCACCAAACCTCACATTTACCTTACTGTCAACCCAATAAAACGGACGGTGTAAATAAATCCCCGCTATGAACTATTCTCTAACCAACAAGGCAGCATTAATAGGCAATATAAGTAAAACACAAAGATGCTCGTGTATATATAAATACAAAAAAAAAATAGCCTAGAAAGCCACAAAGAAGGTCTTCAATGACTTGGCAGAAGCCAGAGCAACAAGAGAATAAACCATTGAGGGCACGACAAGACAATAGTTTAATCAAGATCTTTACCTTATTTGTATTTTTTAAATGTTTGAACTAAATGGGAGATAATTCGGATACTTACAATGGAACACAAATAACAGATGAAAATAATATCACCATATGTCATTCCAATGTTTTCAAATACTTCACGTTATAAAATTACAATATATTTATTTAAGCTAGATATCGATATTTATATTTATTATTATTTCAGTATAGTTTATTACAAAAATTTATATTGAAAACATATATTAATTGCAACATATATGTTAACAAAGAGTTATAAGTATAATTATATTTAGGGCCGTTTTATTTGATATAAGATATATCTTTTATGCTACATTCAAGAACAAAATAGACAAAGAGTATTCCAATTTCGCCAAACGTAACCACGAGGAATCAAAAAATAGATGCAATGCAGCACTGCAGGACCTATCTAAAGTGATTGAAGACAAATTTCGTCTTGGTAGTTATGGAGTTGCGGGAGGATACAAAATATATAAAGCCGACAGGGAAGAATTGAAAAGGAAATATGATGCCAAAACAATCCTTGGTGTAGAGGTAAACTACTGTACTTTCAGAAGTGAAAGATTTTATAAAATGAACTGATCGCGACTAGTATCCACTATTAACGAGGTTCCACCATTTCGGAGGTCTTTTTTGTACACGCTTTTAATACTAATTATCAGATTTTGTATTTGCTTTCTTAAATTCATTGATCTTAAAATGCCTAACATACGTGAACTGTCGGATCGGCTCTATTTATGTTGATAAAAAAAGAGTATGATAATGGATCTTTGGAAACGGCAGAGCACGACACATACGAAATATTGCAGTCTCGGTTTGATTGAGACTGTTCATGAGCGGTAGTGAACTATGCTAGCTACCGCTCACTCCCCCTAGCCCCGGGTTGAGCAGAACTCAATATTCATAAAATCAATAGTACACAATTTTAACCATCCCGAAGATGGCATGCAAGTCGCTCGCAACGGCTGACATATGAATGTGTTCTAAAGCATGTGTATATTTTGAAAACGACATATGTGGCAAATCTGTTTATTGTAATGATATTTTGAGCACTCACAATGACAGTATTTCCTTACTTGCAAACCATTATACTACTCAAAATTTGCTAAGGATCACTTTCTTGCTGTCTAAATTTCTTTCTCAATTGCTGAAATAAATATAATCATTTCTATGTTACATGAAATTATTTAGGGCAGTGTATGGTCATGTGTTCTCATGACTTGATTAAATTGTTGTTGAAGTATCAATGAAATTAATACCGTTATTGTGAATTAATTTCTAATAAAAATATATGGAAGAATAAAAGTGATCGTTAGCAAATTTTGAGTAGTATAGTATGAAAAATACTTTAAGCAGTCATACGTATTAAGGCATTTAATGTTTCATTTGAGATGTTCTAAAGAGAAAACATTTCAGCAATTAGTTCAGCTTCATATTGCTTTATAGGAACCAAAATAATTAATGTTAAATAATCGCCTTTTAGAAAACAGCGATAAAAATCGATTCAGATTGCAATATTTTATTGGGTATTTTGGATTCAAATACACAAAGAAACAAACAGTTACGGGATTTCCGATGAATGTACGATCTCAAATGATGTCGTCATGCTCTTAGACTGTTCACATCTAAAAATAAAACAAAATGTATCTCTTTTAAGTGCTTCCGGATAAATAATGTATCTAATCAATTGCTTTTCTTCAGGCTATTGACGATTACTTTATAAAGCTGGTAAGCAATATTACATACCTTGGACTTCTTTTACGTTCCATTATATCACACCGGAAAGCGATTTAAAATTATAAGGTAGCTCCAACTTCAAGCGTACATGTAACATACTGTTTAAAAGTTAAAATAACCGTTAAAACTATAAACTTCCTGGTTATGTCACAGTACTATCACAGTACTAACACACCAGTCTTTACATTAAACAACAGAATAGTATATTTTTCTAAATCTCTGTTTGTGTATCTATAGAGATAAACCACAGTCAATCAGATATTTGTTTTATTAACTACAGCACTCAAGATCCAAACAATGTATATTGTTAAAGCTACACACTCCCTACTTAATAATTAAAGACTCCAATGTAACACATAGGTATTGATTTTTTGTTTTGCTGTATATTCTGATATGAGATCGTTCACATGCCAAATTATCGGAACCTGTCAGATTGCAGATCGTGGCATTTGTTATATACCATTTAATACCACACAGCAACGTCTACTTTGTGTCTACTGAACCGAAGCTTCAGAGCTAACGCCTTATAGAAGGCAACATTCTTTTAAACCATACAAGGTTAAGATATTTCAAAAAATATTATACGAAACTACTACGGAATACATCTGATTGGTTCCGAACAATTTGGCATTTTAGTACTCTGATTGGGTGTTGACCTGTGGTTTCATTTTTACGGTCCATACCTAAATTGATCGACACGATTTTGGAGTGGCTAAATCGATTATCGCTCTGTTGAATTTGAGGTCAAGAATTGACTGCAACGCGGTTTATATGTATATAATTGTATTAATACACACGCATTGTTCGGCATCGACTACTTCATATAACTATAACTGAAACAATGGCTCAAACATAAGGTAAATATACTGACGTCATTTCTCATTACATGTCATTCGAATACTGAATTTATACAAACTAGTTTATTGATATAAGCGGTTATTCAGTGTGCAGCGTCACCGTGTTGACCGGGTAAAATACGGAAACAACATTTTCCTGAGGCATATGCAATGTGGTGGAATTTAAATTGAAGAGTTGTGTTTGTTTGACATGTGCTAGTTTAGTCCGACTATTATATTGCGTTAACATATAATACGTTAGACTCGCAATAATCCAGAGGTCATAGATTCTAGCCTCACTGCCACCGCTATGTTACTGTGGTGTGTTCTTGCTTTTCATTTGTTTCAAATGTTATGCTTCCAAATCTCAGATTCTAGATTGTCACCTGATGGTGATAATAATCATTTATAGCTTTATTTCTGTTTTTTACGTAAATTGTGGTATCAGTATATAGTATATAGCATGATAACCACGACATAATTATAGTTGGCTATAGTAAGCTAAGCAATGTACATCGTACTCAACACATTTTAAAATAATTTGCAAACATACTCTCACGTATAAGCATGTTGTACGTACTCAGTAATTTTCAATATAAATGCATGTGTGTATGCTTACAGACGTTCGTTCTATAGCATTCACTATCTGCAATAAATTGAGTAAGCATGTACTCTCCAGACAAACACGTGTACTATGAGTTCCATAATAAGTACCTCCTGTATGATGTCGCTAATCAGTCCTGTAGCTACGCTGAGGCACAATGAGGCAGTTCACACTGAGGCAATGCCCCTACTCCCCACCTCTGTTCCTACGCCTATATTTAAACAGCAAGGATGACAATTGATTCGTGCATTTAGTCTGCTCCATTCTAAGAAGACCGTATTTTTCAATTAAGTGGTGGACATAAGTGCGCATAGAACTAGACTCGGCGGTTATCGTGTATGAATTTCAGTTTGTATTATTACTCCAAAACATTATATGTTGCTGGTGTTGATGGATTTATCGCTAGTCTTTTGTACATGGCAGGTATCGCGATGCGCGGAAGACATCCCCGAACCAACTGTTGAAAAGCTAGATTTGTTTGAAATGAAGCCGCCTTTAAAACTTTAACGAATTATATATCTATAAAGCCGTTAATGTTAAAGTTGTTGCACGCATACATAACTTGCATATTTTTTTGTATTATAAAATTGTGTTTGTTCGTTTTTAAATTGAAATTCAATTAAATGTATATGTTGTTAAATTGTACAGTATTCGGCAACCTGGCACGGTAAGAGTAAAGGCGTCGTTACTTTAATATGTACACTGTGGATTCAGGTTCGAATTCTTAATGATTTGTAGTTTTTAGTTCTTTGTGAGTGATTTGACCTGAATAATTAACCCGTTAAACAAAATCGTGTTTTGATTCTTTTTCTCCAGAAATAAACTATTTGAGAAACTTTAAAAACCATTGTAACAGTAATTGACACACATATGTATGTTTTTAGATATATACGGATTATAAGTTTAAATGAAGAAAGGTACTAGTTTTATAAAATTATGTTCGTTTGTTTTTGTGTGTATGTTGCATGGATTACAACACAATGTTGGTTTTTGTTTATTTGTTTGAGTGGTTGCCTAGGATTTCTAGAGGATAATAATGGTTTCTAATCCAGGGTTTGAACCCAGGATCATGAGATAAAGGTCAAAGGGTAAAATTCAGCAAAATGACCATTACATCTACTGGTTTTAAATGTTTCAATGAACTCTTTTTGCACTTTGTATTATTTTCGTGTAACCTGAACTCTTTCTACACTAGTTAAGGGATTGTTTTCATATTTGAACTAGAGGCTGCCTATGGCAGCGAAGTGCTGATATATGCGATGGTCTCCGTCGACTTTACTCTGTCTTGTCAAGTTGAGTGCTGAAGAATTTTTTTTCGTTCAAAGTAGGTATATGTTGTGTATTGTCCTGTTCAGTGACTATATAATTTGGATTTATGTAGTTTCGGAACTACGGTGCCATTGCGTTTGGATACTGTGATTTCTACAGGACCATGTTCTCCTTTGTGGACACCCTAGCACCAATGAACCTGGTTTAAATCCTAAGGTCTATTATTTTGGCATTTGTCGTTCAAAGGTGGTATCCTATTTGGTGTTTTGCGATGTCTTTTAATTCCATTATACGTGTTACAGGTTTAACATGTTAGTATATATCGAAGTAATTGTTGTTTGCAGTATTTGTTTCAAGTGCAATGCCTTCTGTGAATGCTATTCGTCTTGCTGTATTTTTATTTTATTTTTAGAAAAAAACAATGTACGTTGAATTTACGAATGGCGTCAGGAATGAAGAAAACTCTATTCTTTCGTCTGATAAAATGATGACACAGAAAGAAAAAGAAAACGAAAGTAAGTTCTGAATAATAGAATCCTAGATCATAAAGAAAACATAATACTACATTTAAAATTAAATTTACAAATCAAATAAAAGTTGTCCTTACCGTATATGCATGAGAGATCAGTATGGTCCGTTTGGTTGAAACTTAATTTATGATCCTAAATATTCGGATTTAAATATGGTTACAAGGCAAAATCTCAGGTGGCTAAATCCAGGTAATACGGTAGACGTGTAAGCAGTTCTGCTCCTCACATCTCGAGATCTGCAAGTAAGTTTATATATGTTTTGAGTCCTCGTGGTAACTGCGCTTGTGTGTCAAACGAAGGGTCTCGGGTTCAAACCCTGCTGGAGGTATGTACACGTGCATGTACAAGATCATCTCTGTGGTATACTTATATTGCGTTGTAATACTGCTTTGTTTGTTAATGAATATAGCTGAGGCGGTTTTTTTTTTGTGTTTTCTTACACGATCCCGTTTTATTTGGATGACAATAGAGTAAAAGTGAGGTTTGGTGCACCCTAGAACCTGCTTTAAAACCCCAACGGCTTGGCTTTGCCTGGTATTTATCCTTGTAATTGTTGGTTTTGTATGCCCCCGAAAATTTGCGGGGGCATATAGTAATCGCACCGGCCGTCTGTCTGTCCGTCCGTCAGTCATTCCGCAGTTGGTGTCCGGACTATACCTTCAAAATCCATGGATGGATTTTTAATTAACTTGGCACAAGTGATCACCATAACAAGACGGTGTGTCGCGCGCAAAATCCAGGTCCGTACCTCAAAGGTCAAGGTCACACTTGAAGTTCATAGGTCAAAAACGGGTACGCAATTTCGTGTCCGGACCGTAACGTTACAACCACTGCAGGGATTTTTTAATAACTTGGCACAAGTGATCACCATAAAATGACAATGTGTCGCGCGCAAAACCCAGGTCCGTAACTCAAAGGTCAAGGTCACACTTGAAGTTCATACGTCAAAAACAGATACGCAATTTCGTGTCCGGATCGTAACGTCACAACCCATGCAGGGATTTTTAAATAATTTGGCACAAGTGATCACCATACCAAGACAATGTGTCGCGCCCAAAACCAAGGTCTTCAAGGTCAATGTCACACTTGGAGGTCAAAAGTCAAATTGTGTCCGATCAATAACTCTGGCATTCATGGACGGATTTTAAAATAACTTGGCACAAGTGCTCACCACAACAAGACAATGTGTCGCACACAAAATCCAGGTCACACTTAGAGGTCAAAGGTCAAATTGTGTCCGGTCAATAACTTTCGCATGCCTGGACGGATTTTCAAATAACTTGGCACAAGTGCTAACCTCAACCAAACGACGTGTCGCGCACAAAATTCAGGTCTGGCTCCAAGTTCAAGGTCATACTTAGAGGTCAAAGGTGATTTCGGGGGCATTTGTCACTTACAGTGATATTTCTTGTTTATGCTTGTTTTTGATTGTTTCTGGTCTTTGAATGCTACATTTGTTGTTCTACTCTTTTTATCTAGTTTTAAATATATACATCAAACAAATATTTTTGAAAATGAGATTTGTTGTTGTTTTTTACATTGAAAACATCTGAAATAATACTTTTATTTTACTGTTAAAACGCAGTATTCCATTGCTTATTATAAACAAAAAGATATATTAAAACTCGAAGAATGTTTAAACTGACGTTATTGATTCAAGTTGTATCTGCATTTTTCACGAAATTTTGGATCACGCCTCGTATGGTAATAACTGGATATGGTTTATAAATTGATGACTTTTCAATATTTTTTCTTTTACTGTAGTGCTCATGATAACTGCATTTTACTTGCTAAATGCGGCAAGATACATATGACGGAGCGCAAAGCATAGACCATTCCAAGGCTTGACATATGTGTGTAATGCATCATACTTTACTTTCAATTGTAGCATGGTCATTATAATTCATTGTATTTACACAGCCATGCTGTCACACTCATCTCCATGTTTAAATCTACCGACTCGATGAGACCATAATCTGCTATGTGTATATATCAAGTTAATTGTTTTTTTAGTCTATTTTAATGACTGCATTTTGCGAAAGATTCAATGCATTTTAGACGTGTGCACATATCTTTTTAATTGTATTGGTGAACATCCAGTTATGTATGTGTTCTTGAAATAATTGAGCTCTTTTAATGTCGCGACTTATTCGGTACTTTGAAGGTCGAGGTCAGTTTGAGAACGGTTTCCACACGATATATTATTTATTTTATGACATAGCGTCATGAAACGTTGTAGACTAATTGTTTTAGTGTGTCCGAGTTGAAAGGTTTTAAGAGTAAAACTTAAAAGTATATTAAATGTGATATGACATCATACATTTAAAAAAACTGACAACAAGGCTACCGCCTTGGAACCGTCAGTGGCAAAAAAAACACTGAGGGTTTAAACCAGGGTGCACAAAACCTCACTCTTACCCTATTGTCGTCCTGATAAAAATCGGACAATGTTCATTAAGATATTCCCGCCAGGTTATATTCTCTAACAAAAAAGCCAATATTAATAAAGTCATAGTTCTCCTAGTAAGTGCACAGAAGAAAACGTGTCGGTTGACGGTTGTGGAATGTATCGCTTAGCTAATTCCAAAATATTATGTCATACTTGTTTCGTTGGCAACTAACTGATACATTGGCAAAAACTATTAGAAATCAAACAACTTTTTGCTTAGTTGGTACAGTAAATATTTAAAACGGCATAGCGTATACGTGCAGATTGTACATTGGTTTACAGTCTGGTATTATATAGGGAATGCCTTTTTGAAATTTCCCCAAATCGGAAATACTCTTTAGATTTTTAGTTATATTGCCACATTGTTTTTCTACATATACAGCACTAAAAATATCTTCCATAATGTCATCTAATATATACAAATTACAAAGAAAAACATGTAACAACATAATTGCACCGGCTTACTTTATTTTTGCAGTGGAACGTAAAAAGGCAGAACAGGCAGAAGAACAGACCCAGATTTTAAAGCAAAATATGGAAGATGCAAAAAATGAAAATGAACAAATGAGGAAACAGCATCAAGACGAATTAGACAAAATTACAATACAACGCAAATTAGAAAGTGAGAAATTGCAAAACAAATTAGAGGATGCGAAGAAGAGAAGGAAAAAAGAAAAGAAACGTCGTGAGGAGGAAGGCATTCTACATTTGATGGGTCGTAACATTGAAGACGGTGTCGTGGCTATTGGAGATGGCATAGCTTGGTGTATTACGTGATGGACATCACTTTAAAAGAATGATTACGTTTAAGTAAATAGTAATCAAAATTACTGAGTTATTATCGTCAGTGTACCAAGATAATAATAGTTGTTGACGCAAATCTGAATATCTCGGACATAAAAAGAACACGTGATGTTCGTCTTCTAAAATGTAAACATGTTGTGGTTGGAACGATACGAATAATTTAAGTTTTCTCTGTCAACATGTTCATCGTTTAATGTCATAATGTTTAATGTGTAAATATCTCAAAGGGCTAGAGATTTCATATAGACAAAGGTAGTTTCCCCATAAAGATGTTTTTTTCGAGTAAAAGTAGAAAAGGAATTGTAACATTCAATTACCACAGTCAATCAAAACACATTTAGAAACACACAACAATTATAAGGATTAAGTGTTGCATTCTATAATAGTCACAGCATGTTAATTCGCCATTACTACCATGCCAGTGATGAATTATGCAATCTGTTAATCTGTGTTTAAATACAGATATAAACGTATATTTACCGCATGCCTGAGGGTACTTTCTGTTGTACACATTCGTATGATATATTCAATACAGGAACACCAAAGTGTACTGATATTTTGTATAACGGCACACTTTTCGAAAAGTGTTCCGTTATACCAGATATCATACAATGGGGCGTGGCTAGCGATAAAACAGTTATAGAATATCCACTTGGTGTCATACGCATATCGGCTTACGCCTCGAAATATTTCATGATATATGTTCTTAACCTCTCGTTCGACATTCTATAACTAATACATATCACCCACCTCCTGTGTCACCAACCTCCTGTAAAAGAGTGTAGCGTTTTAAGTATAATTAGTAAATGGAGTATTATGCACAATCAAGGACAAATATACATTTACAAAATATGTACACAAACAAAACAAGAACAATAATCTGTTAAAAACATGAAAATGAAATATGCTTCTTTACATTAAACACATATCATAATTTACTGTTTTCCACTGAGCAAGAGTTCATTCGATCGCGTATTTCGTTGGTTTCCCAGTCGTACATACCCGGCTAATCCCGACCTGCTTCGAGATCAAACGATTCCGTTTACTCGAGGTGTTGCGAATTGTTGGCTTCCGTGAGACTGCGATCTGCCCGGTTTAACACTCAAACGGTAAAATTGACACGGCATCAATCAACCTCCGCGCAGTGACATTGTAGCCAATAATTCCTGCCAGCACACAAACCACGTGACGATATAGCTGAGGCCATGTGATTACAAAACGGCGGTACACTAGGTAATGCTTGGTACAGCAAACTCTTGCCGTAACCAACAGGCAAATTGGCAATAACATCATCACCTTCGAGAACATGTTGAGAACATTCAACCTGTTTTGGCTTGGGTGTAATCTCTTTATTAAATTTACGCACAGCTTCTGTAATGTTCTGAACGGAATACATGACTGTTTGTTTACAAGTAATCAAGTAACCGGTGTGCATATACAATATATATTCGCTAAAATTGATTTTTTTTTATAAATAATTTATTTTTGTAACCAGATACTGTTTTTCACACTATTTTCCTATATATAATCAACAAAGCAAGTTGAAATATTGACCTAAAAAATATTTAACCCAAAAATTTAACTTAGCTGGATTTCAGCTATACATTTGTGTGCTGGCAGTTGTACTGTAACAGATAGGGGAAGTAACCTTTGCGGGGAGTTTGGGCATCAGTATTTTCATTCGCAACAACTTGTTCACCTTTTCAAAGCATAATTAATGACGGGATTGGCCGAGTTTCAAGATTGAATTGTTTGTTTACCATTTGACTGGGTCTTATTTATTTAAAATAATAGTGTAAATATCCGGTACAGCATGAAGCACAGTCATTTATCAATTAGCAATTAAAACATAATTAAGGAGACATAATCAATTGGAGAATAACCGATTCTGCAGCCGGCTCGTGCCTCGTCAATAGCCCAACTATAAACTGTAATGCAACATATCATACATACTGATGATCCGGAAGAACGTCTACAATGTCCTGGATCATTATTTCTAGCGGTTTTATGTTCTAGACATAACGCCCATGCATCTGAATAGACACCACAATCAAACACATTATTAGTTTTGAATATTATTTTTAATATTAGAACTTCTTCGGGTCATGTGTTATTACAGAATTCGACGCAGACCCCACACGGGCATGTGCTTTTATCAGATTTTAATTTATGTATTTCTGAAATTATCCCCGAATCAGAGAATTGGTCACTAAACAAGTCTGCCTGACATTTTAAACAGTTATAGAATTATAAATAGTATAACAGTTAAACGGATTTTTAAGGAAAAATCCTTAGAGATTATTACGTTTCCTTCTGCATAGCAACAACGCTTTTACATGGAAAATGAACCAACAAAATCGTATTTAACTGTTAATTACACTTCTCCGCTAAATTGTTAAAGTTCAATATTTACAGATAAAAAACGTGCTCCTATGTTAAAATTGTGTTTATAAATTGCGAAAAAACTTTAAGTATATCACGCTTTCCAAAATAAATACTGCAGCCTTATGTTTAATAAATAATAAACGTACGGCAACTATCAAATAATACTGTTTCTAATATGCACAGGCCACTCGTATATTTATTCATGTTTCCAGTTTCCAAAATACTTATACACGCCAGGAAGAATACACAATACAATGTCTAAAAGCATGACCAACATTGTATTTATTACATGAACACACGTGGGTATATAAATTACACGGACTGCTGTTAAGTTGAATAACACACAAATACACACACACACACACACACACAAGGCGTAAACATATTTATCTGTAAATATTGAACTGCCTTTATTATATAACTTCTCAATTCTTTATCCTTTAAACCAATCTGTGATAACATAGTATTTCTCAGTGATTCAGCTGCGCAATGCTTAATGACCAAACTATAAAACGTGTGTCACCGTTCGGTATCTGTCTCTTTCTATTCCATATTACCCATAAGGCAAAGACACACGATCCATCCTTTCAAATCACTATATGAGGTCCAACTCGAAATGCCCGATACCACAATGGCCACCAATGTCACCGTTCGGGTTCTATCTCTTTCTATTCCATATTACCCTGGGTTCGAAATATCAGGACAGAGTTGGTTTTCTATATAATCTTTATTTCTACGGATCGATGCGTCAAACAACGCCAAACTCTATCTGTGAATATATAAATATCCAGATATAAATATTATATAAATATTTATCGTCCAGTACAAAGTATAACAACGTGTACTCTATTGAAGCCTCGGCAAAATGCACTCTATTACATGAATTAAACAATAACAATAACAAATACCAGGGTAAGCACATATGTAAATAGATGTCAACACATGTCAACAACACAGATTATGCTTTACACAGACAATGGCCTTGTAGTCCCATTTGTTTAAACATCGAATATAAGCGTTTACAACATCATATATTTAATGGAAAGGTGACACATCTTATAACAAACAATACTAATTAAATAGACATACCTGTGAATATATAAATATCCAGATATAAATATTATATAAATATTTATCGTCCAGTACAAAGTATAACAACGTGTACTCTATTGAAGCCTCGGCAAAATGCACTGACGCATAGCGGTGAACGCATGCACGTGTACCATTAGTATGTTAGTAAAAGATGGTCAAAGGGAGACTATAAACATAACCCATTACTTATAAGGATCCGATGTTCAGGATTTATTTGATATATTGTGGCGTAAGGAACAACATACAATTGTCTTTTGTAAATATATTTATTTCGACCCACATCGAAAACATAGCATAATGAAGGGCTTATTGAGCCGGTCACATATTCGGCCACTCCGGAAAAGTCGTCCTCGACTTTAATCAACTTGTCTGGATAAAAACAAAATATGAGTTAATATGTTTATGTCGTCTATACAATATTGGCACTCCAAATCAGCATGCCAGAAACGCCTCCTGCTTAAGAAAACAGAAATAGTAAAATATCTGTTGAAGAAAACATATCCTACAAAGCAAACACAAAGAAACAAAATAAGTATTCACTGATATACATCACTCAATCAGTTACCTATTATGGAAATACAAAACATGAATACAAATACAGACACTGACTTTATATAGACAATAACAGTTAATTGTAATTCTACCATTTACTTACTTTCTCCAATCGGTCTGATGAAGTCTTTGTGGTGGGTTTCTGGGTCGCTGACCCCTCTGCAATGGTGGTGTTTCAGGCGACTTGGGTTCCGTCTGATGAAGTCGTTGTGGTGATTTTCTGGGTCGCTGACCCCTCTGCAATGGTAGCGTATCACCTGACTTGGGTTCCGCCCTTTGGTTACGCCTCATGGGGATAACATACTTCCTGGACGTTTCTTCCAATGATGGATGAATTACAGATGGTTCTGTCATCGTATCGTCTTCCGAACTGCTGTCAGAACTGTCCAAATAACCATCATCTTGGCTGTCGTCTAGACTCTGGAGTGGAGCTGACCTTGTCTTTGGTCTGGTCCTTCTTGCAGGCATATATTCTGTCTCAGGACAAGGCAAGCCAATGAACGGAAGAAGCATATTCCGATGAAGAAGCTTTAACTTCGAATGATGAGCATTTTCGGCTTGTACCTCAAACACAGGAATGTCAAGGATCGGTTGCCGGCGGACAACATATGGCTGGACGTCCCAAGTATCGGCCAGCTTTTGTTTTCCCTTAAGGCCAACCTTTCGTATAAGTACACGATCACCGGGTTGCAAAACGGCCTCTCTAACCTTCTGATCGTAGTACTTCTTTTGCTTTTGACCCGCTTTCATGGCTTCTTGAGATGCTTTGTCGTATGCGTATGCCAGCCTTGACTTAAGTTTGTCGCAGTAGTCTAGATGACTGGTACGCGTCCCCATGTCCGATGGTAAACCAAGGTATGCATCGATAGCAAGTCGTGGATGTCTACCAAACATGAGATAAAATGGAGAGTAGTTGGTACTCTCGTGCTTAGCAGCATTGTATGCATGTGTCAGGGTTGAAACGTGCGACTTCCAATCTGCTTTCTGCTGATCATCCATTGTACCCATCATGTTTAGAAGTGTCTGGTTGAAACGTTCAACCATTCCGTTTCCCTGTGGATGGTAAGGGGTTGTTCTGCTTTTCTTTATGCCTGTTATATCGCACAGTTTCTTTATGACGTTCCCTTCAAAGCACTGTCCCTTATCGCTATGAAGTCTTGCCGGGAAACCGTAATGCACAAAAAAGTTTTCATACAATACGCGGGCAGTAGTAGCTGCTGTTTGGTTTCTTGTCGGAATGGCTTGTGCATACCTTGAAAAGTGGTCCGTTATTACGAGGATGTTTTCGTACCCGCCTTTTGAGCGTTCCAAAGAGAGGTAATCGATACACACAAGTTCCATTGGCGCACTGGATGTAATATTTATCAGCTCTGTAGCTTTTGATGGAGTAACCTTTCTCCGAATGCATCTTCCACACATCTGTACCCTGGTCTTGATAAACTTGTCCATACCAGGCCAGTAAAAGCGTTGCTTTATGAGAAATAAGCTGCGATCCCTTCCCTGGTGGCCAAGGTCATTATGATATGCGTTGAATATGATATCTCTAAGAGATTCTGGTAACATAAGTTGTTGGTATTCCTCACCATTAACTATGCCATGGTGGTAGAGTACCCCTTTCTGAATAGACAACTTGTCCCAAATTCCGAGATATCTAGCATCAATAGCATGTGCATCAAGTTGCGTCTTTGTCGGTTTCTGGCTGTCTACGACACCATTGACAATGTAACCAATGTCATGATCAATGGATTGTGCTTTGATCCAGTCTTGTAACGTCAACGATGTCCCACTCACGATGTCCTCTGATAGCGGATCCTCCTGAGCTGCTACTATATCATCCGACCCGGTACTAACCAGATTCTCTACAAATGAGAACTCTTCTGAGGTTGCATTAATGGCCTGAGAAATAGCTTTCAGTACCTCGGGAAATATGCACTGTTCAGAAGAATCAGAAGAAGGCGACTTTCGTCTCGATAGTCCATCTGCATCGCCATTACTTGTCCCGCATCTGTACTTTATGCTGAAGTTGTAACTGCAGAGGTCTGATACCCACCGTTGTCTCGTTGCATCGAGCTTAGCCGTAGTCAGTACATAGGTAAGGGGGTTATTATCGGTAACCACCTCAAATGTAGCCCCATACAAATAGTCGTGAAACCTGTCGGCCACAGCCCACTTTAAGGCTAAAAATTCCAACTTGTGTGCTGGGTAATTCTTCTCCGCCGGTTTCAAACTTCGACTTGCGTAAGCAACTACACGACTGATACCATCTTGCTCCTGGTATAGGACTGCTCCGAGTCCGGTACTCGAAGCGTCCGTATGTAGCTTGAATGGTCGATCATAGTCTGCATATGCCAATACAGGTGGGTGTGTCAAATTGTAGATTAGTGTTTCAAACGCCTTCTGTTGAGCTTCTGTCCAAACAAACTTTGTTGGCTTCTTCTTGTTCTTATTCTTTAATGTTTTCTTTCCGGAGTTGCCGATAAGAAGATCGTTCAAAGGCCTGGCAATGCTCGCATATCCTTTTATGAAGCGGCGATAATACCCCGTGAATCCTAAGAAAGCCCGAACATCCTTTATAGACGTAGGAATAGGCCAGGTTCTGACAGATTCTATCTTCTCTGGATCTGTCTCAATGCCGTCTTCTGATACCACGTGACCCAGGTAGGTAACTCTGGCCTTAAAGAATTCGCACTTTGATGCCTTTAACTTCAGTCTATGTTGCTGTAACCGTTGGAACACAGCCTCTAACCGAGTCAAATGATCCTCAAAGGTTGCGGAGAATATGATGATGTCATCAAGGTAGATTAAACAATCACGGAGATTGAGGTCACCCATACATCTTTCCATCACCCTTTGGAAGGTCGCAGGCGCATTACATAGACCAAATGGCATACGATTGAACTCGTAAAATCCAAGAGTTCCTACCTGGAACGCTGTCTTAGGCTTGTCTTTTTCTTCAATCTCAACCTGCAAATACCCACTGCGCAAATCGAGTTTCGAGAAGTATTTAGCCTTGGCGAGAAGGTGTAACGTATCTTCGACTCTGGGGATGGCATACGCATCTTTCACTGTCCGGTTGTTGAGTTTGCGATAGTCGACGCAAAATCGTATTGTACCGTCTTTCTTTCGCACAACAACTACGTTTGAAGAAAATGGGCTCTGACTTGGTCGTATGGCATCTGCTTCAATCATCTTATTGAGATGTTCACGGATCTCTTGGAATAACGCTGGTGGTATGCGACGATGGGCTTCTTTGAATGGCTGTTCGTTATCCAGTTTAATTGTGTGTTTAGTGAGGTCGCATGTTCCTAAATCGGTAAAACTGTTCGAAAAAACTGATGTCCATTTAGATAGAAAATTTAAAGCTTGTGTTTTCTGATCAGGTGTTAACTTTGAGTCCTCCAACGAGACGTCCTTTGGTAATCCTGATGCTTTGTCGCGATGCTCCGTATCTGTTGATGCTAAATGTTGAGACATCGTTGCGCTCGTGCCAGCGCCTATCGGATCAACATTCCTAAGAATTTTAACCTCCCGGAGCTCGCATAGGTCTGATCTCGGTTTAATTTCAAGAACCTTCGCTGACATGTTGAAAATCCGAACCGGGACTCGTTGACTATTTCCGGGCTTGTCTAAAGACACAACACGCGGACAAACACCGATCCGAGTAGATGCTGCTTCTGTCTGCTCGGTAACCGCTGTGTCACTGTCAGTCTTCTTTCGCACAAAGCCGGAAACAGTGATAACTTCCATTGGTTGAACTCTGATACTGGTATGATTTGTTGACTTGACAACTCCAACGAAATCATTTTGTACAGACACAAAGGCATCATTCCATTCCTGGGGAACGTTCTTATCATGCTGGCATATCTCTTTATATGGTCTGATGACGTTCGTTCCTATAACCATTGGAACCGCCAAATTATAATCCGTAGACGGAACGACCAGTACAGGTACTTCAATATGCATAATGTTTAAGGCGGGAACCTGTATATATCCTTCAATATATCCCAAATATGGAAGTCTATTCCCATCGGCTCCTTGAAGATTTAACCGTAAATCATCCAATGATGTTAAAGGTGGTAATGGACAAATGGATCGATACAAATCCTCCGACACTGTCGAAACCATCGATCCACTGTCAATAAGGGCTGGTGTTTTTATGCCACAGAAAACTACAGAAGACTCATTGGCATGGCCAATTAATCTACTGAAGAGTGCTTTGGGGTTGGGGCGTGTGTTTTGGTTGTCTCCATGTTGCCCTGGAATGGAGACATCTACATGTTTAACGGTCCCTTTGCCCTTTCAGTTGTTGCTTTTGTTGTAGTAAGGTTTTCTTTTCTGTCTTGTGTTGTGTCCACTGATTTCTTTTCTTTCCAACTGGTTGGTGATGGAGATCTTCTGTCTCTGCCATCTCTAGCCCAGTTCCTTCTTAATGCATTCTCTTTCTTCAACTGTTCCATTTGATTTTCTAAAGATGATAATTTTTTCATTAGTGCATCAAATTTTGACTCGTCTTTTATGTCTAATGAGACCGTTTTAAGATGTATTCCTGCATTTGCATTTAAATTCATCTCATGTTCTTCCTTTCTGACTTCTCTCCGCAGCGAATCAAAATCTGTGTTCTTTTCAAAGTGTATTCGTGTAGCATTCTTTAGCCTATCGTTTATGAGGAACTTCCAAAACTTTGTTCTTAATATATCATTCTTTGCTTCTTCTTTAACATGACCTTTTTCTATTGCTCTCTGTATAATTTCTTCTAAGCGCAGAGCCCATGCAGTTACATTTTCTCCCTGTTTTTGACGTTCCGTATAAAATTCTTGCAATACACTTTCTCCAGTTGCAACATTTCCAAATACTCCTTCCAACTTGGCCACCATCGTTTCCATACCCGCAGTGGGTCCAAGTGGTAAGAGTACCCGCTTAGCCTGTCCTTTTAATGATCGTCTTATTCCTTGTGCAATCATATATTCTGGATACATCTTGCCTTCTCTTACGCAGCTCACTTCGTATTTCCATTCCTCGAACGTCACTTCGTTTTTCGGCTTGGGCTCTTCGCCCGAGAAAATGGAAAATTTTGTCATGAATGGCTTATCCTTAAAAGATGTATTGTCTTTGGCATTATCTTCTACACTTTGTTCCTTCCTTTCCGTTGTTATGTCTTGTGCACCACTTAAGTGTTCCTTGGCTTGGTTTACACTATCAGATCGTGGTGACTCCAGAATTAGTTTCTCCTTCTTACACAGCTCTATTTCTTTTTGAAGTAATTGTTCTTCTTTCAACTTCAGTTCATGTTCTTGTTTTTCAGCTACGGTATGTTTTGTATCTTCAAATTCTTGTTTCACTTTTATTGATATACTCGCATCCTCTCTTCGTCTTAATTCATGCTCACGTTTAACTAAGTTCTCCTCTCTAATGTTAAGTTCACGCTCTCTATCACTAATTGTTTGTTCCTTGTCTCGGTTTACACTGTCACATCGTGGTGACTCCAGAATTAGTTTCTCCTTCTTACATAGATCTATTTCCTTTTGGACCAATTGTTCTTCTTTCAACTTCAGTTCATGTTCTGTTTGTTCAACTACGGTTTGTTTTGTATCCTCTAATTCTTGTTTTACTTTTACTGCCATACTCGCGTCCTCTCCTCGTCTCAATTCATACCCACGTTTAACTAAGTGTTCCTCTCTAATATTCTGCTCACGGTCTCTATCACTAATTGTGTTTCTCATATATTGATCCCTCTCCAGCATCTGTGTATTTCTTCTTTCGCATTCTCCTATAACTCGCCCTATCTCACTATCTCCTGTGCTGTCGATATGCTTTAATTCACCTCTCTGGGAACTAAAACTGTATCTAAGCCTCTCCTCCTCTTTTGCTAACTGCTTTAATCGTTCTCTAAAATTCTCTTCCTCTTTAACTTTAAACAAAATACTAGCTTCCAGTCTTGTTTCTTCAGCTAAGATCTCCTTAAATCTTTCCTTTCTTTTTCTCTCCTCTTCTAGAAGGATGTTTTGCTTCTTCATCCGTTCTATTCTTTCCTTTAGCTCTCGTTCTGCCTCATTGTGTTTCTGTCTATCATGCTCCATTCTCTGTTCTTGTATCCTCAAGTATTCAATTCTTTTGAGTTTCTTTACTTCTTCTTCATCTATCAATATGTCTTGCTCTGAATGACTCTCACGTATGTTACTTGTTATTCTACTTTTGTTCTGACGTGTCATAGTTTCCTTTCTTCTCTTACTGTGGTTGGTCTCATCTATAATTGCTTGAGATTCCGCTCTTCTACCAACTCCCCTATTCATATCTTGTTCATATGTCGTCATTCTGTTTCTCTCTTCTTTATCTAGCCGTAGTTGATCAGTGTATTCTCTATCTAATATACTATCTGTCACACTATTTCGTTTCGAAGATTTTCTTTCCATACGCTCTCCTTCATCTGTCAGATTACCCTTATATGTTTCATAGTATTCCCGATCTAACTCCCTGCCTAGCATATTCTCTTCATCTAGGTCAGTACAATCTTTCATCGTTCTACTTCTTCTTGTATCGTATCTATCAAAAGGTTCATTATATCCTCTATACTGCCTTTCCTGTAAGTCTCTACTTATAGGGCTCCTATCTATGAAGTTATCTCTTACTGGAGACTCCATTGGTCCATTCCTATATATCCTTTCTGAACCCTGGATTCCAAGCCTCCGTTCAATACTACTGATACTTTTACTTAATATCCTCTGTGTATGTTCGGTATCTGTCTCTTTCTGCTTATGACTGCCTTCAATGCCATCCAATTCTAATGACTTTCTAGCTGGTATACTATCCGCAATAGTGGTACACTCAGCTGAGCCTCGTGTTGGATTTGCCTCAGTTCCCGTTGTATGTATTTTTCCTCTCGACTCCTTGTAGGCACTACCATATCCTAAGTTCCTTAATTCCAACTCTAATTCCTTTAATTCCTTCAATAAAGGTTCACTAGACAAACCACTTATGCTCTTAGGACTGTTGTGATCCTTTTCGTGTTCTCCTATTACATGAGTACTACTTAAAGGATCCAAATTCATACTCTTTCTGCTCATTGCACTTCCGGGAACATCTTGATTTTCATCCATATCGATTTCAGAATTATCAAACGATGTGTTACACTCTAACTGTAGTCTTTCTTCTCGTTTCTTATTTCTTTCCTTTAGAACTTCTTCCCGTTGCTGTTTTATTTCATATATCTCCTTCTCTATCCCCTCTCTGTATTTCCCATATTTCTTTGGTCTAGCCATGGCACTAGGTTCCTTTAAATCAATTTCAGAGCAACACAACCACAATACAACCCCAAACCGATCAAACCAAAATAACTCAACACAAACACCACTTCGAAAAACACCGTAACATAAAACAACACTATGAAATCACAACACAATATACCACAAACGAATTGGAACAACGACAAAAAAAAAAAAAAAAAAAATTCTACCATCGAGGTTTGAACTCACAACACTCCAGAAAACTATCAGCTGAAAAGACGACCGCTTAACCGACTGCGCTAATGACGCGAGTTACTTATATCTCACCTGTAGACGTATACATTACCAATACGTATACTACAGGTCTATATATAAGGTATAACGGTGTTTTCCTTTAATAGTTTCCAGAAAAATGGAACAAGTTCATGTTTAGAACACAAAATGCTCAAGAATGGGATTTTGGGAACTAGTTCCTGATGAAATACTAAAATTAAGCGATGGTCGACTACAAAAATACCGTAAAAAAAAACAAATGGCGCGAAGTATCAACAGTAATTTCTTTGGAATGCCTACTTCAAAGATAATTACGTTTCTTTACTATGTTACGACCGAGATAACCGTAAAAAATTTGCTCAAACACAACAGGAGAACTTATTTTCCTAGTGTGTTTGTGTTGTCAGTACCTATAAATTATAAACATGCATACTCAATGCACGTTTATCTTTTATATATTCAAATACGAAAACTTCTAATATAAATTTAACGTCTCAATATTACTGAGAGGTGAATTTTATATACTGCCGATGACTGGGTTTGAACCGGGGGCCCTCGGTTACAAATCCAATGCTCTATTCACTGCGCTACGCCGCTTTTACAATTTGTATGGTCAAATTTTAACTCTTATCGGCTTTACCAGTAAGATTAGGAAATTGGCTATTTGTTTACCCCAATATGGACCATAAAAGGAGTTGTCAGTTAATAAGTATTAGTAGCATGCAATAATGAGCGTGAGCTACCGCGCAGGGAAGAACATGTATTCTAGGCTATCACTTTAACGGCAATGGTTTACCTCTAACACTATGTCACTGTATCAACTGTGTATAACTACTACTATAATATAAGTACACACAACATAACTGACAGAATGTACGTCGTATAGATAGCTATTCCTCGATAATTTTGCACGACGCGCTGTGTACCAAATAACCCGATCGCACGTAGATCGTCACTTATCTTGTGTACTACTTATTTAAGACAATATATGCAAAAACATACAAAAACAATTATTACATATACTTTAGAGACTACAAGATAACAAATGAAGGTCTTACCCCGATAATCCTAATAATCCAACATAATAACCCATAAATAATAAACACATCCATGTCACTGTCACTTAAAATTTATACACACATCCTTGTCACTGTCATTTAAACATAATACACACGATCATATAAATGATCCAAGTCACTGATCATAAAAATGATCTAGTTCTCTCAACTTCTGAAGTCCGCGAAACTTCGTAAAGTCCTGTCTGTTTCCATTATCCACGCGTCCGTACGGTTCTTTTTATTTTGCTGTGTGCACAGTTGTCATCTCCGTCTAAATGTTGTCTGTAAACACCGATCGGCCATAACTCCCGTGACGTCATCGTTCCAAAACCTCCATATCACCCATAAGGCAAAGACACACGATCCATCCTTTCAAATCACTATATGAGGTCCAACTCGAAATGCCTGATACCACAATGGCCACCAATGTCACCGTTCGGGTTCTATCTCTTTCTATTCCATATTACCCTGGGTTCGAAATATCAGGACAGAGTTGGTTTTCTATATAATCTTTATTTCTACGGATCGATGCGTCAAACAACGCCAAACTCTATCTGTGAATATATAAATATCCAGATATAAATATTATATAAATATTTATCGTCCAGTACAAAGTATAACAACGTGTACTCTATTGAAGCCTCGGCAAAATGCACTCTATTACATGAATTAAACAATAACAATAACAAATACCAGGGTAAGCACATATGTAAATAGATGTCAACACATGTCAACAACACAGATTATGCTTTACACAGACAATGGCCTTGTAGTCCCATTTGTTTAAACATCGAATATAAGCGTTTACAACATCATATATTTAATGGAAAGGTGACACATCTTATAACAAACAATACTAATTAAATAGACATACCTGTGAATATATAAATATCCAGATATAAATATTATATAAATATTTATCGTCCAGTACAAAGTATAACAACGTGTACTCTATTGAAGCCTCGGCAAAATGCACTGACGCATAGCGGTGAACGCATGCACGTGTACCATTAGTATGTTAGTAAAAGATGGTCAAAGGGAGACTATAAACATAACCCATTACTTATAAGGATCCGATGTTCAGGATTTATTTGATATATTGTGGCGTAAGGAACAACATACAATTGTCTTTTGTAAATATATTTATTTCGACCCACATCGAAAACATAGCATAATGAAGGGCTTATTGAGCCGGTCACATATTCGGCCACTCCGGAAAAGTCGTCCTCGACTTTAATCAACTTGTCTGGATAAAAACAAAATATGAATTAATATGTTTATGTCGTCTATACAATATTGGCACTCCAAATCAGCATGCCAGAAACGCCTCCTGCTTAAGAAAACAGAAATAGTAAAATATCTGTTGAAGAAAACATATCCTACAAAGCAAACACAAAGAAACAAAATAAGTATTCACTGATATACATCACTCAATCAGTTACCTATTATGGAAATACAAAACATGAATACAAATACAGACACTGACTTTATATAGACAATAACAGTTAATTGTAATTCTACCATTTACTTACTTTCTCCAATCGGTCTGATGAAGTCTTTGTGGTGGGTTTCTGGGTCGCTGACCCCTCTGCAATGGTGGTGTTTCAGGCGACTTGGGTTCCGTCTGATGAAGTCGTTGTGGTGATTTTCTGGGTCGCTGACCCCTCTGCAATGGTAGCGTATCACCTGACTTGGGTTCCGCCCTTTGGTTACGCCTCATGGGGATAACATACTTCCTGGACGTTTCTTCCAATGATGGATGAATTACAGATGGTTCTGTCATCGTATCGTCTTCCGAACTGCTGTCAGAACTGTCCAAATAACCATCATCTTGGCTGTCGTCTAGACTCTGGAGTGGAGCTGACCTTGTCTTTGGTCTGGTCCTTCTTGCAGGCATATATTCTGTCTCAGGACAAGGCAAGCCAATGAACGGAAGAAGCATATTCCGATGAAGAAGCTTTAACTTCGAATGATGAGCATTTTCGGCTTGTACCTCAAACACAGGAATGTCAAGGATCGGTTGCCGGCGGACAACATATGGCTGGACGTCCCAAGTATCGGCCAGCTTTTGTTTTCCCTTAAGGCCAACCTTTCGTATAAGTACACGATCACCGGGTTGCAAAACGGCCTCTCTAACCTTCTGATCGTAGTACTTCTTTTGCTTTTGACCCGCTTTCATGGCTTCTTGAGATGCTTTGTCGTATGCGTATGCCAGCCTTGACTTAAGTTTGTCGCAGTAGTCTAGATGACTGGTACGCGTCCCCATGTCCGATGGTAAACCAAGGTATGCATCGATAGCAAGTCGTGGATGTCTACCAAACATGAGATAAAATGGAGAGTAGTTGGTACTCTCGTGCTTAGCAGCATTGTATGCATGTGTCAGGGTTGAAACGTGCGACTTCCAATCTGCTTTCTGCTGATCATCCATTGTACCCATCATGTTTAGAAGTGTCTGGTTGAAACGTTCAACCATTCCGTTTCCCTGTGGATGGTAAGGGGTTGTTCTGCTTTTCTTTATGCCTGTTATATCGCACAGTTTCTTTATGACGTTCCCTTCAAAGCACTGTCCCTTATCGCTATGAAGTCTTGCCGGGAAACCGTAATGCACAAAAAAGTTTTCATACAATACGCGGGCAGTAGTAGCTGCTGTTTGGTTTCTTGTCGGAATGGCTTGTGCATACCTTGAAAAGTGGTCCGTTATTACGAGGATGTTTTCGTACCCGCCTTTTGAGCGTTCCAAAGAGAGGTAATCGATACACACAAGTTCCATTGGCGCACTGGATGTAATATGTATCAGCTCTGTAGCTTTTGATGGAGTAACCTTTCTCCGAATGCATCTTCCACACATCTGTACCCTGGTCTTGATAAACTTGTCCATACCAGGCCAGTAAAAGCGTTGCTTTATGAGAAATAAGCTGCGATCCCTTCCCTGGTGGCCAAGGTCATTATGATATGCGTTGAATATGATATCTCTAAGAGATTCTGGTAACATAAGTTGTTGGTATTCCTCACCATTAACTATGCCATGGTGGTAGAGTACCCCTTTCTGAATAGACAACTTGTCCCAAATTCCGAGATATCTAGCATCAATAGCATGTGCATCAAGTTGCGTCTTTGTCGGTTTCTGGCTGTCTACGACACCATTGACAATGTAACCAATGTCATGATCAATGGATTGTGCTTTGATCCAGTCTTGTAACGTCAACGATGTCCCACTCACGATGTCCTCTGATAGCGGATCCTCCTGAGCTGCTACTATATCATCCGACCCGGTACTAACCAGATTCTCTACAAATGAGAAATATTGACCTAAAAAATATTTAACCCAAAAATTTAACTTAGCTGGATTTCAGCTATACATTTGTGTGCTGGCAGTTGTACTGTAACAGATAGGGGAAGTAACCTTTGCGGGGAGTTTGGGCATCAGTATTTTCATTCGCAACAACTTGTTCACCTTTTCAAAGCATAATTAATGACGGGATTGGCCGAGTTTCAAGATTGAATTGTTTGTTTACCATTTGACTGGGTCTTATTTATTTAAAATAATAGTGTAAATATCCGGTACAGCATGAAGCACAGTCATTTATCAATTAGCAATTAAAACATAATTAAGGAGACATAATCAATTGGAGAATAACCGATTCTGCAGCCGGCTCGTGCCTCGTCAATAGCCCAACTATAAACTGTAATGCAACATATCATACATACTGATGATCCGGAAGAACGTCTACAATGTCCTGGATCATTATTTCTAGCGGTTTTATGTTCTAGACATAACGCCCATGCATCTGAATAGACACCACAATCAAACACATTATTAGTTTTGAATATTATTTTTAATATTAGAACTTCTTCGGGTCATGTGTTATTACAGAATTCGACGCAGACCCCACACGGGCATGTGCTTTTATCAGATTTTAATTTATGTATTTCTGAAATTATCCCCGAATCAGAGAATTGGTCACTAAACAAGTCTGCCTGACATTTTAAACAGTTATAGAATTATAAATAGTATAACAGTTAAACGGATTTTTAAGGAAAAATCCTTAGAGATTATTACGTTTCCTTCTGCATAGCAACAACGCTTTTACATGGAAAATGAACCAACAAAATCGTATTTAACTGTTAATTACACTTCTCCGCTAAATTGTTAAAGTTCAATATTTACAGATAAAAAACGTGCTCCTATGTTAAAATTGTGTTTATAAATTGCGAAAAAACTTTAAGTATATCACGCTTTCCAAAATAAATACTGCAGCCTTATGTTTAATAAATAATAAACGTACGGCAACTATCAAATAATACTGTTTCTAATATGCACAGGCCACTCGTATATTTATTCATGTTTCCAGTTTCCAAAATACTTATACACGCCAGGAAGAATACACAATACAATGTCTAAAAGCATGACCAACATTGTATTTATTACATGAACACACGTGGGTATATAAATTACACGGACTGCTGTTAAGTTGAATAACACACAAATACACACACACACACACACACACACAAGGCGTAAACATATTTATCTGTAAATATTGAACTGCCTTTATTATATAACTTCTCAATTCTTTATCCTTTAAACCAATCTGTGATAACATAGTATTTCTCAGTGATTCAGCTGCGCAATGCTTAATGACCAAACTATAAAACGTGTAGCAATGCAGAGTGGGATTGTTGCAAGAGGCAAATACTATTAAAGGGACACACGTCAATCCTGATTTAAAAAACAAAAAAACACGGCGTCCCATGCATTTCATTAGACACTAATATTAATTATCGGATTAGTATAAAGCATTGTTTTTGCATATTACTAACCTATGGCAAAATAAGACGAAAAACAATGAAAACGGAAATTTTATTTAATTATATGCAAGCAGGTTTAAAATCAAAATCATACTGGATAGATACATGAGACGTTAATTGCAATGTTTTATAAATACTATAAGATTGCCGTGTGCCCCTTTAATAGATCATTTAGAGAAGTGACTTAGATGCACCAACAATGTTTTTAGATTGTTGATCAATAAAAATTGTATTTGTATAGATATAGAGATTATTTAACTGCTGGAATCGATTATAGGGACATCCTTCACGAAATGTTAGGCGTGTTGTTCATTTCACGAACGAGCGTATGCGAGTGAATGAAAAACAAAACACGTCTACCATCGAGTGAAGGATGTCACTATAATCGATTCCAGCAGTTAAATAATCTCCAATTTTAATTCAGAATGCCGTTGGGATCATCACGCCCAATCGTTGTGGCTTTAAATTAGAATACGGTATAAGCCGGTTCTTTCGTGGAATCCCTGTTTCAGTATTTTTTATGCTATGTATTATGTTATGATTTTGCAATGTTATCATACAGCTTTCATTGTCTTTAGCTTGTCGATTACATCTATTGTATGCTGTGTATAAATTAACTCTTTAACTAAATGATGTACGTCAGTGTTAGTGTGTGTATATTGTTCTTTTTATAATAATATTATTAATTTTGACTTGCATCTAATTACAGTTTCAATTTTATGTAAAAAGAACATATGCAATGTTCAAATTATTACAAAATGTATGCATTTGTAACACAGAATGGAGGATGGGGTGTTTCAAATAAACGAGATTCTGTTTTTACTTATACATACATATAATGTATGTAAATATATATGTAGTATGTCCTTGAACCTCAGACCTATGACAAGAGATAAAGGATATTACATCGAGCTGAAAAGACAGAGCAATCAGTCGGCCTTCATTTATATAAATAAATGTATTACATTACTGTATTATGATATTTATGTCATGACTTTATTATACTTCCATAAGTTATATGAACAGAAAAAAACATAGTAAGTATCTAAAAATATAGATGATCTTACAGGAGTGAATGCGTAATATTGACTTTAATAAATGAGTTGCCACGCTTTAATAATGCGTGTGACATCGCAAACACAAAGGTGTTGACAATAGGGCCACCGCCTTGGAACAATCACTGGCAACAAGGCCGTTGCGGGTTTAAACCACGTTCTATGGTACACCAAAGGTCACTTTTACCAAACTGTCATCCCAAAAAAATGGGACAGTGTTAATAAATCGCTACCTGGCCATATTCTATAACAAACAAGGCAGCATCATGTCAACATACCAGTCACGAATGTAAGATTCTCTCACATTACACGAGTACGAAGTGAAACTTTCTCTTTAATGCTGTTAGGTTACCTTTAACACGGCTCCAATTCGCAAGAAAAATCATGTAGTCGTTTGGCAGTTTGCATGGCACCAGCTACGTTACGCAACTGTAACGCGTTCGCTTTACAAATAATGCGACTCCTACACCAAACTGAACGTTTCGTTACTAACATGCATTTTATAAAGTGATTATGTTTATTGTCAAAATATGTTATTGTTAACCTTAACGGTGTTGTAGACTTTGTGTCAATTATTTGTGTATAATATTACCGTCAAATTTGCATTAAATCATCAGATGTACCATGCCGTTAATAGAGAGAACTGATTAATACGCTTTAAAAAGGCATGATCACTTTTTAACACTTGTGTTTACAACAATATCTGTGCTATAAATGTGCTATGGATGTTTAGCGTCGGCGTAGTGTATAGTGGATACAGCGTAATTAGTACACTGATATTTATTCTGCATAGTGTGTAATGTTTAATTTTTTTCCATTGACTTGTTAACGTTATTTTCTAAGTTGTAACGCTTCCGAGTGTTTCGTCAACTGTTTAATTTTACATTATAAAAAGCATAGTCTACCTTTAAATATAAAATGCTTTGCTCGTAACTGTGTACAAACACAGTGATTCGATCCTCATTTGTATAATTATCTAATACACTTGTGTATTACGATAATTAAGTCATGACTTTAATACACTCCCAGAAAACATGTTACATGTAAACTTTAGGAAAAAAGACTCGGGAATTCCGCTATGCTGCACACTTATTTCCATGTAATATTCCATAGAAATCTCAAGAAGTTTTGTAAAATATGTGTTGACCTTTTAATAACAGCACAATTTGTAACACGAAATTAATCAATGTTGAATTTCTTCTTTGAAAAAGTGACCAATTTTAGTAGTGTATTTCGTGTAAAGATATTGCACAATGTTACGTCTTAAGTTTACTCACCTGCTTGACGCAAACACATATTATATCATTAGTGAAACTTTGAAGGGGATAACATTTAGTGTTTTTTTGTTTTTTTTTAGTTTTTTTCCGAAAGGAAAGGTCTAATGTAGCCATGTACAATTCGATAAACAGCAGCATATTATACATACAATATGTATGAGGAAAATTCCCGAGGTGCGTTTCTTTTTCCTTTAGTATATACTGTATATGTAATAACTGTAGTATGCATTTCGTTTTTCAATACTTGAAAATTGTTTTGGACAATATTGAGAGTTTAGAAATACTGCATACAAGTTATTGTAATCAGCAATTTGCAATTTGCAAGCTGTTGTCAGAGTTTCATTATCATATTAGTGTAATTGTTGTTGTTCAAACTGACAATAATGTCCGAGATATAAGTACATGTACATGTTGTGTATAAAATGGTGGTGGGTAGAGCTCAACTTTATTCTTCTTATTTTAACTGTTTGTTTTCACTAGACTAGTACTTTTAATATAGATATATCATTAAAACGCTTTTAGAAAATGGCATGTGTTACTCTAGTTTTACACCAGTTAATTCATTGACATCTAAATAAGTCATTGTAGATAATACGGAAAATTGATGAAAAATGCATATTGTGTATACATGTACAAACTGATACGCAATCACAACCTTAAACAGAAAATATAGATTTAATCGGTAACTGTATCGCATCAGCATTTCCCCTGACATACCCTGATAAATGTATTTGAATATTTCATTCATAACATGATTAATAAGTGCTGAATACTTTGATTGTTTTTAAATTGTCATTTCTGTCATACTAAAACAATGAATTTAAAATTTAAAATAATGAGTATTTCTTTAAGTATATAGGATAGAAGCTAAGAAGGGAAAACTTCACCATTAAGAAACCGAAAGGGACGTGAGGATTTCTCTTCATAGACTCTATCCTAGATACTTAAAAAATACTTGATTATTTTTAATTTTAAATTCACTCAATTAGTATGACAGAAATGTCCAATGATTATGTCACGCATTTTCATAGCATGTCGTATTGTGGTGAATGTAGGGGATAGTGTTAACGACTCCGATCGTCCGTCTGTCCATCCGTCCGTTAACTTATCTCCTCCCAAATCATTGAGCGGAATTCAAGCAAATGTAGTGTATGACTTCCTCACATAGCAAGAGCTATATATGTTTTGGCTCCGCAATCAAGGGCCCTCAGGAGGTGGGTCGATTGGAGGGGGTCATAAGGTCAAATACACTAAAACAATCAATTACACTGTCATTGTCCCATATTTATGCACGTAACTTGGTATGTATACTCGTATATAAAAAAAATCACAAAATATCAAATGATTAAAATTGTTCCAACTCGGACATCTACTCAGGGGTTGTGGAAATAAATGGATGGGGTGAAAGGGGTGGGGTTAATATGGGGTCAATTTCCATGTTTTTAATTATGTCTCAAATGAAATGTTATGACGATAGGATTACTCTGTATACATTTGTTACCCGTTGGAACCCGGGAAAGGGTGTTAAAAAATCAAATACAATACAAATAGATGAAACTGTCAATTTCCCATATTTTTGCACATAACTGGTATATATACTCGTCTAAGAAAGATAAACAACTTTGTTAAACGATATTATTGTTTCAAACTAGTGTTGGCGGGTGGGGAGATACTATGGTATTTTCTTATTATTAGTATTATTATAAAATCAAAAATTTAAAAGAAAATGATTGGACAGACGGTGGTCACATGATTCCCTATAAAAAAGCGTATTGACCTGAGGAAAGGCTAACAATGCATATTGACTTTTCGTATTGACTCGTAGGCGGGGCTAGAAAATGGTCACGAGCGAAAAGCGCTGGGGACGAATGATACAATGACGTATGTTAACTATCATCCAATCAAATTCGGCGTTACAACTGTGGTTCTGTCACAACAACCAAAATGGACGCCGACAGATTCGCAAAGTTATCGACTGAATAGAAAACTAAAATTTTAGAAGACGTGAATTCTGATAACACCAAAAAGTCAACAGTTACTGCAGTAAATGTACTTCGGGAGTATTTAGCGTGCAGACATTTATCAGCAGATTTTGTAAATTTACCAAAAGAGGAACTTAATCAATTGTTGAGTGATTTCTATCTCGAGGCGAGAAATAAAAAAGGAGAACTTTACAAAAAATCAACTTTAATAGCATACCGCCATGGTATTCAAAGGTATTTGGAAGAAAAGAGAACTGTTGACAGTATTGATATAACGAAAGGGAACGAATTTGCATCATCCAAGAAGGCTTTCCAGTCAATGAAAAAGGAGCTCAAACGACAGGGAAAGGCCGCCGTCGACCACTATCCAAGCATTAGCGATCCAGATTTAGACCGAGCATATAAATATCTCACATCCGGACACTTGGAAGATGCTCAACTTTTACAGTACAAGGTAAAAATAAGTCAACAAATTTCTCTCATCTTTCAGCAGACTTAAATATAGTTTAATTCATTCATCTTTAGCCTGCACTCATTTATCGATACATACACTGACACGTCTTGTGAACGCTGACAATAAAAGAATCATCCCAGCATCCGTAGACATGTATAAATATGCACTAACTTAAATAAAATCATTATTCTTCTTGACTCTCGATTTCGTATGACCTTACTTTAGTGCAGTTTTCTGTAATAAATGACTTTAACCGCATTGGCCACAAAACACTGGCGGATCCAGTGAAGGAAACCCCCTTAAAATCCGTTAATTTTGTAAAAGCACACTAATATTGGACCACCTCTTAACTGAAATCCTGGACCCGCTCCTGTTACTGTATTATGAATGATAATTATATGATTTATTTTTACATTTTCAGGTTTTCCTTGATATCATGCTTCATTTTGGAAGACGAGGCAGAGAAAATCTGGCACAGTTGACGAGGCACGACTTTGCCGTGACCACAGATGAAAACGGCTCGCTGTATGTCTACCAGACAAGAGACGAACAGACAAAAAATCACCAAGATGACAGTGAAAGATCTTCGGATGGTGCAATGTTCGAAATCAAAGGTATGTTACATTATTTGAGTATGTTTAACACAAAAAAAATATGCTAAAAAACTTTGGGTCGGGGCTCAATACTAGGGTCGGTCGGGTTACTGGAGAAAAAAACTTTTTTCTTAGTAAATTTTCCCATGTATACTTCAATGCTAAAGTGACGATGCTTATATTCTCTTAAGTCGTATGTAAAATTATGTCAAGGACACCAAATTTTATATTTGAAAATACATCGGAAAAATTTACAATATAGCACTAAATTGAATTCATAGCAGATGTAAAGAATTTTATTTATAAATTTATGTTTATTACAGGGAATGATAGATGTCCTGTAAGATCTTTCATAAAGTATGTCCGGCGCCTGAATCCCCTGTGTCCAGATTTTTTCAACTGCCAATGAAGGAACCAATTGAAGGAATTTACTTCGATAACGTGAAACTTGGACATAATAAGTTGGGTGCTTTCATGTCGGAAATAAGCGTGGCTTCTGAGTTGTCTGTGAGATACACAAACCACTCATGTCGTGCAACAACCGTTCACGTATTAGACGTAGCTCAGATACCAAGTAGACATATTATGACTGTAACTGGTCACAGGTCGGAATCTTCACTGAAAACCTACTCTGGGAAAACAGACAAAGCTACAAAAAAGCTTATGTCAGAGAAAATAAGTGAGAAAACTAAAGGAAAATCTGCAACTGTTACAAATGATTTGGACAACATTGACATTGGCACCTTACAGCCTTTAACCAACTCACAGTCAGAAGAAGTTATAAGAGACCTTGTAATGGAAGGTTTTACGAATGACCACGATGATTTTGACAATCTGTTGATGTCCATTCCTGCTAATCCGAATGACCAGGACAATTTTGACAATCAGTTGATGTCCATTCCTGCTAATCCGACAAATAATTACAGTGTGTCCAATTCTAGTCAGGTGAATGTAAACAGAAAATCATTGAATCAACTGCCAATGCCTATCATGTACAACTGTCAAAACATAACCATAAATTACAATGTGTCATAAAACAATATCAATATCCCTTTTCTGGGGGTGATAAGACAATGTGATAACTTAACAAACGCCGCAACATTTTTCACGGGATCAAGTTAATAGCTCAACTGAGACTTCTTTAAAATATGTTGTTATTGTTGACAGTTTATTGTTAATATTGATTAAACTCCCTTTTCTCAGGTTGACAATGTGATAATTTTACAAACATTTTGATATTTTTCACATGTGATAAAAGTTAATACCTCCCAATTGGAACTTCATTAAAATATGTTGTCATTGTTGACAGTTTTATTGTTATTGATTTACAGATATAATCTTGTGTGTTTAATAGTAAAAAAATACATTTATATGTAAATTTACTCAATGTTATTGTTCAGTTTTAGTTCACCTGAGCCAAAAGCTCTTGTGAGCTATTGAGATCACTCTTTGTTGGTTGTTGTCAACTTTTTAAAGACACTTGGGTTAGAATTTTTCCCCTGGGATTTTATAATAAAACGATAATTGCCTTTTTAATATCGGTCAATACATTGTTTTATCGACCTGAGAAAAGGGATATTGACCTCGGACTTCGTCCTCGGTCACTATCCCTTTTCTCAGGTCGATAAAACAATGTATTGACCTCATCAAAAGGCAATAATTGTATAGTATTAAGCCTCAAATGAAACGTGATTATGATGGGATTACAGTCTCTTTTATTTTCCTCCTACGCCACCCTTTGGGGTTGTGGGAAGGTTCGTCAAAAGGTCAAATATATTTAAAATAAAAATATCAAGTGCAGTGTTAGTTTTCTCTATTTGTTTTAAAAGAGCTTGTCCTTATGACAAATTAAAAGAGTATCAAACAATTTCATTATTTCAGGTGGCAAGTAGGGGTGGTGGTTGGGTTGGGATGGAGGTCATTGGGTCAAATATATGGTTTTGCTCTTTCTCAAATTAAATGTTATGATGTTGGGATTACACACTATATATTGGTCCAAGGTCACCCTTTTGACTATGGGGTGGGGTCAAAAGTTCAAATACACAATTACCCTAAATATAATGTATTCATTTACATACAGAATAACATGCATAGTACTATTTGTGTTCCGAGTATCAAAGAACAATCAACACTAACTGTGTTACCTCTATGCATCCCTATGACAATATCATATATTTGTTTACCATACTGACCTGTGTGAAGAACGTGGGGATTTACGATGGCGCGCTGTCGAATTGGTTCTAATTTGAAATATGTGTAGTAACAGCTGTTAGCAATATAAACCTCATTTGAATTAATATTTTAAAGCTACCGAGTCGTCGAGTTATACAGACCAAACAAGTTCCTAAATATTAAACCGAAGGTAACATGCGGCTTAATTGAATGCATATGCACTTTTCATACGAAACTAAAACGCATTACAAGAGTATTCTTTGTATTTGAATTGACATCAACTCTTCCAGATCGCCTCCAGTTCCTTTACTGTCAAATCGCGAAAACTTCTGCGCATACTGCATCAGTTTCATTTTTATTGCTAACTTATTATTATTTAGTATTAACTAATTTCACGAAAAGGTCGCCGTAGGAAAGTCCATTTAGCGAAAATATCTGGTGTCAGGGTTTTGGTTGTTGTACAAGACTTTAACATTTGAAACGCATTACCTATGGCGGTATTATAAATATTATATATCGTGGTGTAAAAAGAATGTTATTTTCAAATGCATGTGACTACTGTTGTATAAATCAACTGCAACGTTGACCAGATAACGCAAATTATGCTGAAAAGCGTAAAAGAAACTTGAGCTCCACGTTAGAGATGTATGAAAAAAGTAGCTTTTAGAATATATAGTTTAAAAATCAATAAATGGATGTTAAGGAGTGACTGGACATTCCATAAAACAATTGGCATCAACGAATTATCTTAAATGACAAAATAGAATTGCAAAAAAATACAACAACATATAACATGTGTAACTGCGCTTATGCGCCACAATCCGACATGTAACCTCTAACCTCTGTGGTCCGGATCCAGATAGTAAAACACTGAATTTGAACCTTCTCGCCTCTCATTCGTATCCTACTGGAAGGACGATCGACTTGTAAGTGAAAAGTGTAAATTCTTACAATCTCATTAAAATCATATCCTAATTACGCTTTGATACTCTCGTCACGTCAGATCGACCTTACATCTAATCAATATTCATTAGAAGATAAATTTAATTAAACCAATGAAAACGCGCGTTTCATATGCACTTTAGATGATGTTCGAGTGAACTGAACAAACGAAAATCCACATAAAACACAAAGATCTGTCAAACTTCCATACCAAGCGTAGACTGCTCCACAGCGTTTGACTGAAAAGCGACATGCGCAGTGAAGGAGTCAATACCGAGCAATCGGTAGGCTGAAATCTGATTGGCTAATCGTAAAGTCAATCTGATGTGACCTCCAATGCAGTGTTGTCAGATCCTTAGTAGCGTAGAGTGTCGCAGCGTGATAAAGGGTCTGATTTTAATGAGATTGCAATTCTTACAGATGGTGGTACTGGTTCAGGAATGAGTGGATGATCTTCATAGCCTAACATGTGCTAAAAGATAACATGAAACATCATACATACAAACTTAACCTCCAACCGATGCATTGCCGGGCCACCGCCTCGGCGTTGTCACGTCAGCATTGTCATAACGACCGGTTCGATTTAAGGGGGCAGTGTGCTTAAGGTAGGACACTCAACGTTTAAGGGTTCAGTGTTGCTAGAATATAAATATGCTTGGTAGTAATTAAATTCTACATATAGTCAGCTGTCTTAAGAGATCCGCATGAGGACTCCGTAAAAAAGGTCTCTTAAGACAGGTGGTTACAGTATGTGTAGAAACAAGTCTTATTCGAATCAATAACAGTACGTTTCCTGCTTGTCCCATTAATCGAACCACTGTTTCCGTCATCCATTTGTTTTATCAGATCAAGCTAATTTGACTCATAGTAAAACTGATGACACTTTATCATTTCCTGTGAGTAGCTTATGTGGTATATGTACAGCGTGGGCCTATCCATACCACTTAAATATTGTCAAGCAAAGACAACGACGACTTTGAAAAGTAACGTTTATAACATATATTACCTCTCATGAACAGACTCAATAAAACCGAGTCTGCTACTTAATTGTCTTGGTTGTTTTTGTTGCTTCCCTTATGCTCTTCCTTATCAGTATTTAAGAATTACTTCACTTGCTTAAAAACATTAAGCACACGGTTATGGTCTTCTACCAAGTTTGTTCAATCGATGATCCTGGGGTCCAATCTAACCCATCCACGGGGGTCACAGTTTTACATGGAGTTATTTAGAACACATTTAAAACAAAATCTTCCTCGAAATTACAGGAGAAAGAGTTCTAACGTTTTGCATGTACCATAAGATAATGGTCCTCTTCCAAGTTTTTTCGAATAATCTTCTCACTATAATGGTGTTTCACGAACCACTTGTGTCGCCTGCATATGCTTTTTTATAACTTTTCAAGAGGTGCAATCCTTCACGAATTATGAATCAGATTTAACAGGGGCATATCTTTGCCAAAAATGAAATTCAGAGTTATTGGACATGTCAATGACATTGCATAACTGTGTAAAGGAAGAACAGTACAACGTGTCAGGGCCATATATTTTGCCATGTTATGATCTAGGTTAGGTTGCAGGTTAACATGTTATGAAGAAGAACATAAACCTGTCGAAATGAAAGTCGTAGTTATTGGACATGTCAATGGTACTTTATACATAATAAGTCAATATTTTGCCCAAGTTATGAGCTAGGTTAGGTTGCAGTTTAACGTTTTCTGAAAAGGGACAACTCTCAGCCGAAATGAAATTCAGAGTTATTGGACATCTGTCACGACATTCAATGGGGGTATGAAGAATATGCATATTAGGTTTCATGAACACAGGTCAAATACTGTTCAATTAATGGCCAATATTACGTTGCGGCTTCAACGGCAAAAGAATTATGGAGATTCTTTCTGTGGGCCAATATTACGTTGCGGGTTAAATGGCAAATGAATTGTGGAGATTCTTTGTGTGGGCCAATATTACGTTGCGGGTTAAATGGCAAATGAATTGTTGAGATTCTTTATGTGAGATTTAAAGCGGAATTTATTTTTTAAGATTTAAATTTTCTAGTGAGCATCCTCCTACTAAATAAGTACACGAATAAGAGTATGGAACAAAGACACCAAGTACATAGCCTACTTTGCTATCATCATACTAAACAAGTACACAAATAAGAGTAAAGAACAACGACACCAAGTCCTAGCCTACTTTGATATGAAGTAGTGTGCTTCTGTCTAGATTCCCCACACCAAAGAAGCCACATTCAATCTAGAAAAAGTGAAATGCAGAACTGCCAGATACACCTGCAATAAATACAGGGACACTAGAAGTGTCACAGACATGCTCGACAGTCTGAACTGGGAGACTTTACAGTCCTGACATAACCCTAACATTTTGCAATGTACTGCTTGTTTAGTGGTTAACCCATTTACAGTTCGCCACTATGCTTTCCTCTTTGATTGTGCGATGACAGGACAGATTGTGGACTCTATGATGACGTCTACTAAAATCCTCAAAGGTCGGTAGGGTCTGATGTTTGTCTTAAATATTGTCTTCTCGTACCCTAAACGGCTTTTTTTTCTTGCTGCCAAGTCATTGAATACTTGTTTTGTGACTTTCTATATTTTTGTTTTTATATTCATATATTTTATATTTTTAAATGTATGTGTTATATTTATATTGCCTATTAATGCTGGCTTGTTTGTTAAACAATATAACCTAGCGGAGATATCTGTACTAATGGAACGCAAACGAAACGCAAACGGAATGCATTTTTTTGGTACTTGAACGCAACTTTATGGTTTATTCTCTGACTGCTCTGGCTTCTGCCAAGTCATTGAGTACCTTCATTGTGGCTTTCTAGGCTATTGTTTTTTTGTATTATATTTACACGAGCATATCTGTGTTTTACTTATATTGCCTATTGATGCTGCCTTGTTGGTTAGAGATTAGATCATGGCGGGGATTTCTTTATTTACATTGTCCTGTTTTAATGGGATGACAGTAGGGTAAGTGTGAGGTTTGTGGCACGCTAGAACCGGTTTAAACCCCCAGAGGCCTACTTTGCCACTGACCGTTCCAAGGCGGTAGCCCTATTGTCAACCCTTTTGTGTTTGTGATGTCGTTTACTTTTATTATTACTTTTGCCTTCTTGTTTGTCTGTTTCCATGTTTGTTTCTGTGTTTTGTGGTTGACTGTCCTCCTTGAATGGTACTTTCCCTGTCCGATATTTTTATATTTCTTTGTCTGTATCAGACTTCTCTACTCTATATACAACCTTACCATATATATGTATTTTGGGTGTTCTGGCTCAAAGCTCTCGCTTTGCTCGAGTTTGATCCAGAAACACCCAAAATACATATATATAAGTAAATCACCATAGAATCGTGATTTACTTGATTTATTAAAACTTTTTTAAAATAGGGGTAGTGAAGATTGCAAGTTTTTTTTTTTTTTTATAAGTTATCAAAATTACATTCAATTAACAATTTTCTGACCTTGAACACAAAGGTGGTGGATCATACTCAAACACACTACTAAAACAATAAACCACACACTTTTTAGATTTTTTTGTAAGGTTGCCATTGCTTCCTTTCTTCCCTGCTCCACTAGTTCTTTTTTTTGAACTTCACTAATTTAGAGTTTCTTTTGTTTGATGTCCTGTTTCAAATTATAGTATCTTTCCAGTTCATCTAAAATCAACTTAAACTCTTGCTCAGATATTTGTGCATCACTCAACGCTTTTGATATTAACTGCTTTATACTATTTAACTTAGACTCTGCCAAAGTTTTTATTTCATGATGTTTTTGAGCTTTTGCATTAAGCTTGCGTCTGATAAAATTAATACAAACACCTGTAGCTCCACATACTATTGCTGCTATTTCTAAAGGTAACAAAACTGGAACAACAAATCCAATCCCAGCCATAATAACACCTGCAGATATCAAGGTAGTGTCAATTCCATCTGTAATATTAATACCACGTTTATATTTTTTATAAAGAGACTGACGTATATCTCGTTCTGTAATTAACTTTTTTTTAATTTCTGAAATCTTTTGTAATCTATAATTTTGTCCGTCTTCCACTGGCAACTCGGGATATATACTTGGTGCTGTCGGTTGCTTCGGCATTTTTTTATTAATAAATAAAAAATTAAATCAATTCAATTAATAATGATGCCACCGTATTTACAGCGGTAGCGTTAGCAACCTTGCATACAAAGTTAACAACAGAACCAGCACCAATCTCTAAAGGACTATCAAAGTTATCATGATTACGTGGGATGATGTGAAGCGTTATGCCATAATTTGGTTCTTCAACACCATTGACAGAAACTATTAAAGTTACGTCACCAACTAATCGGTCACTTGCTAAACCTATTCCCATAATCCGTCCACGGCGTGTCATTACATGCCCCACATTTGTTTCTGCCCCACCGTTACCAAATGAGAGTATTCTATTCAACAAACGTGGGCCCTTAGCCTCCGCAAATATTGCTATAATCCCATATTTAAGATTATCAACTCTATCTCTCAAATGATTAAACTGGTCAACAAAAGGCAAAACGTGCCTATGTAAATCTGAAACAATATTTATTAAAGCCTCTAAGTCTTCTGTTTTTTTAGGTCTTGTTGGTCCAAATATACTCATTGTTTTTTTCATAAAAATATATTTTTTAAATAATTTCTAAAACACAACTCATAGGCAAACCGTGATTATCTATCTTGTTGCCATACTCATCTCTGACTTCTATTTTCAATTCAGTAATTGCATTATTTGTAAGACAGTGATATTCAGGATAAAAACTTGTATATACTATATCTCCAAACTGCTTATTTACTACAGGTACAACACCTATAATAGTGCTTGGTGCACCATTGAAATAATTACTACTCGTATTAACTTGTTCCAGATGAACATATAGCTGTTTATAAGGAGGTAAATCAATTGGGTAATCTCCCAAAGTAGTACCTGTCAACCATTTTCTGTCCTTGAATCCCAGCATTTTTGAAAAACCGCTTGACATTCGTGTCTCTATTGGCGTATTTAAAATGGCTGTAGCACCTTGCGCATAAATGGTTAGGGTGATATTTTTATTTAGAAATTTAAAACCTTTTTTCTGGGTTTTGTGTCTTTATGGTTTCATGAAAAATATTATACCAACCGATAGTGTATATAAAACTTTTTAATCCAACGCGCTTAGTTCCATCTCTATTATTGATATACTGTTGTAAATTAATAGAGTTGTCTATGTTTGAAATTGTATGAAACATTTTTTTTTAATATATATATAAAATACAAATAAAAATGATTTCTAAAGAATTCAAATATAACCCGGGTGCTCACTATTCAAATACTTTTAGCAAGAAAGTGATAGATATAATAAATCAAAACATAGTCATTACATCAGACGGTAAAGGCTTTAAAGCATCATTTCCCAATGTCTTTGAAAAATACAAACTCCCTTACGTTAAATCAGATGCTATAGTCCAACGCTGGGGAACAGATTGCATGTCATTTTGGCAGAATCAGTTGAATTTTGCTATTTGGTGTGCGACAACTGGGTATGGTATTGATTTTAACAATCATCTGAAAGTAGATGCCCTGGTTGGTTCGTTATTTCGATTTCATGTCTATTACCAAGTCAGAAGAATATAATTTGAAATGAGTGAAGCAATGCCGCAAAACTCAAATTGGAATGCGTTTAATAACACATATAACCGAAACGCATACGAGAGAATATGCAAGGAGTTTAATGTTGACTTCAATTCGGACTGGAGACAAAAACAAAGCTATAATGATGGGCTAGGAACAATTTATAATTACTGGACACATATTGGTTATCATCCTTTGATAAATACTGTATACGACAACAAAACGATGAGTTTTACAGTTTATGAGAGTGATAAAACATATCACATTGATTACATTGCACAAGGATCTGAGGCTGACAACAGCTGGTCTACTTTTATACTAGATAGTTCATCTGGATTTACAAGAGCTGGAGTAGAAAGAATCAATGACAGCATAAGAACATACTGCTGGGCAATCCTTGGCTCACAATCACAAACAAGAACAGATATACTTGGAACTGGAACGGCATTTGATGCACAGAAACAATTTTTAGCAAATGTAGAGGACGCAATAAATAGCCCCATCAACTTGCCCAGTCAAATTCCAAGATATGAAACCACCCTAAAATATGCAAGAAGTAAAGTAAATTTTGTTTATGGAAGTGGATTGTACATGTCTCCGAGTGACATGGAATTAAGAATCGGAATAATACAAGACTACAATAATGAAATTGTAATAGCAACCGATGCACAAGCATTAGGATTGAATAATGATGTAAATGTAAAACCAGTGCCACCAAAAAGTATTCAACCTTTGCAAGGCTCCACGACAAAGAAATTTACCGGAACATTCTGACTTTGATAAATCAATACATAAAACTGTGGAACATAACCCACCAGAAATACAAAAAATAGCGATTGAACACGAAGATAACAAAACAACTATAACTGTTGGTACTATAGTAATAGATCTTGCTGCATTATTTATTTACGAGAGTTAAACCACTCTTTGGCTGCCCCACCCTCAGCCATTGTTTATTTTATTTAATTTAAAAAATGTATTCAAAAAATAAAAACAATGTCAGCTTACGGAAACAAACTCAACCCTCATAGAAAACTAAGAGAACCTCTTGGTGCTAAGGGCATCCGCACAAGTGTAGTAATAACTAATAATCCATCAACAATAGACCAAAACCAGCAACTGCTTGTAAGATTACCCAATCTAAGTACTAATGATGTGATAGTTCCTCGTACTGCTCGTCTTGCCTTTGAAATAGAACTTAAAAGCAGAACAGACGCCAACGCTACTCTATTCCAGAATCTGGGTAGAGCAATTGTGAAAAAAATGACAATAAGAATAAGTGGCAATGAAGTCATGTCAATAGATGACAGTGATATATATCATTGTTATGTAGATTTATGGAAAAGCCCTACCGAACGATTAAACACAGCTTACCAAGGTATTGGTAAAGAAAACATGTTAAAACATAGAGTTGGCGCGGGAGATGCTTCCTCAGACACCGAAGATGAAGCTATAGCAGCAGCTTATGGAAATAGATTTTGTATTCCACTGGACTTTGAAATGTTAGAAAGTCATATGCCATTTTATCAAGCGGGGCTTGGTGATAGGTTAGAATATGAATTAACGTTTAACGATTATAACAAAGTTATCAAAAGCACTGATGCTGATGCATCTTATGTAATAAAAAATATCTTCTTGGAATTTGATACAGTTAGTGATGTTGAATAAGCCAGACAAATAAGACAGCAAATCAATGGTAAGATGTCATTTATGTATGATCGTATCTTGCGACATAGAAAAATAATAGCAAACAAATCTGAAACTCTTTGGAACATCAACATTAATGTACCAGCACGGAGCATGAAATGTATTCTAATGCTGTTTGAAGACCCAGAAAGAACAGACACAGAATCCTTTTACAACCCAAAGATTGAAAAGGTTGAAATGACAATAGAGGGAGTACCAAATCAGTTGTATAGTCAGGGCATGAAGGCATATCAACATTGGGATGAAATCAACAAATATTTTGCCTTGACCTCAAAAAGAAACAAAGAGACAGAAATAGCAGCGAGGGACTTAAACTTTACCAATGTTTCTCTTGAGACATATCTGACAAAATCATATGCTTTGTGGCTTGACCTTAGAACATGTGATGACAATTTATTACACGGCACTGAAAGAAGAATAGAAAACGGCAGTGAAGGCATAACGATACTAATAAATAAAAAAGCAGATGCAGATCAACCTTTAAATATTTATATATATATAATACAAGATGCGCAAATCAATTTCGAAGATGGAAGATTCAAAGAAGCACGATACTAAATATCCTAAATATCCACACAGTGCCATTATCTGCGGTCAGACAGGCTGCGGTCAAACAGAGTTTGTTCTTGACATACTCGAAAAAGAGTATGTTGGAGTTTTTGAACATATAATTATATTATGTCCCACCATAGAGTGGAACGAGGCTTATAAAAACAGATCCTGGATAGGAGAGGTAAGACACCCAAAAGATAAAAAAATAATAATTGTCAATCCCGTTAGTAAGGGTAAAGAAATGCTACAAGAACTGTTGCGTTTATTTTTCAAAAAATATGCTGGCAAGCCCACACTATACATCATTGATGATTGCTCCGCCACAAAAGAATTAACAAAGAAAAAAGATATGTTATCAGAGTTGGCATTCTCTGGTCGTCACGCCAAACAATCAGTGTGGGTCATTTCACAGAGATATAATTCTGTATTGAAAGATTTAAGGGAGCAAGCAAAATGGTTGTGTATGTTTTACACCAAGGACAGAGATAGTTATGAAATTTTTTTGAGAGAGAATGATGTTATTCCGACGCTGGAAGAGAGAACCAGAATAAGAAAAGCTTTAGCAAAGACTAAATATTCAAAGTTAATATTGAGGACTGACCAACCAACTGGTTATTGGGTTGAATAATTTTTAACAGCAATGCTATTTTTTTAACAGCATTGCTTTGTTGCTAATAGTAATACTAACAGCAAAGTAGCAATACTCACATGAAAATATAATGGAAATATCAAAAAATATAGTAATGCTTATAGCATTGCTCATTGCTCATAGCAAAGTAGCAATGTTAATAGCAATGCTTGCAGCAAATTAACAATGCTAATAAAAAAATAGCAATATTAATAACAATGCTATTAACAATACTAACAATTACTAGTTGTATGAATATCGCAGCTGGTTGTTTTATGTTTTATGTTTATTTTAAGATAAAAAATAAAATTATTATATAAAAATGAATGCGGAAGAACTATTACAAGATATATCGGAAGGTTTCACAGAACGTGATGAATCAAAGCAACAAGAAACAAAAAAAGAAAGATTATCAGCCATAGTGGCTGGCGGTGGTAGTCGTCAATATTTAGGTAAAGACATACAACTCACGAATATAGATGGCATGCCCCCGGATGAAATTAACAAACTTTACTGCAGATATGAAGCAAGGCTTGGGGCAAGTATGACCAAGACTTTAGGCAATTCTTTTATTAACTTGTATGTGATGGGAGTATCAAAATATTTGAATGTAACCAATCCACCAAAGCTGATAGAAGATTTGGAGGAAGACCCATTTATTAATCATGCTTTGACAAGTGCTTGTTGTGAGTTGTATTACAGGTATAGGATGTGCTTGGCACCATTTACAGCAATACTGACAACTGTTAGATGCTGCAAAGCAAGATGCTGAAAAGCAAGATGCAAATGAAATAACAAAAATAACAATAGGTGAAGAAGAACCAAAAAGAATCAAAATAAACGTATACAAAAATTATATTCCACCGTGTCTGGTTTTATTAGGCATTGCTGGGTTGGGTTTGTATATTTATAACAAGAAATCTGCTACGCAACCTGTAGCTGTGCAACCTGTTCATGTTGCACCAAAAGACCCGTTTGATTTTTAATAATTTATTTAAAAAAAATAATCATATAAAAAAAATGGCAGCAAGTATTGACGGAAAACAAATTGTAAACATGATGTATCACGCTGGAGTGGAAACACTTCTAACTGTTGGATATTCTGAGATTGGCAGAAAACTACTAAAAAGACCAGCCCCTAAAGTGGATTTTAATATGGTAGATGTTGGGATGCTGTCTGTGAATATAATGTCAGCAATGGCTACAAAGGATATGCTGATTAAGCAAGGTATTATTCCTGCGGATATATTATGTAATAATTTTAAAAATATATATAAAAAAATGGCAAGTGCAGTAGCAATGATGATCGGTGGCGCATTAACAAATGCATTGGCGTTTAGCGGTTCAAATTATTTCTTTTCGAAAATGGGAAGTCATTCAGATGAGGAAAGACAAAGGCATGACAAAGCCGTAGAACAATTAAACTAGCACAAGCGGCTTGGAATAAAAAAAGAACAGAAAGATTAGATTTTATTAATAAGCAACTGCAAAAAGAGCATCATGCAGAGCAGACTTTTGATGATGTGGACCAAGCTATGAAACAGTATTATTATACAACTGGCAAACATTTGCTTTTAGAACCGGAGCCCAAGTTGAGTGATTTGTATACACCATCTTCGGATCAACAAAATAGAGAAATTACGTTTATTGTGGTGGGCATGGCTGCAACTGGATTTGTGGCGTATAAATTGAGTTCATAAAACAAATAGTTTAAAACTATAATTACTTTAGATTTGGAATAACTAAGTATGTTTACTTTGGAAAAACTAAGTCATATGCGTGATACCTATTTTTGTTGTTGTTTTTACATGGTTTCAATCCAAGTGGTCGCATATAATAAGGTGGTTTAGCACTCTTCTCTAATTTATTTTTGAGATGATCAGGCGCCCATACTTCACCGTTGTCTAATAATGTCAATACCATGGATGGACCATATTCAGTATCTACTATTTTCGTATCTGTAATAGTGTATATTTCATTTATTTCCAAGTCTGTCCATTTCTTTGTGCTATTTTGATTTTGCTCTTCAAGCAGTTCCTCAAATTGTGCAGTTGTGATATCCATTTTTTCTTTATAGTTATATAAAGTTTAATCTTTAGTAGAAAAAATGGAAAAGATTTATTATAGCCCAAAAGGATTTTGGAGAGGTTACTCAGCAGTTAAAAAAGTAGCAAAAGAGGCTGATGTCAGTGAAATAAAGGCATTAGAATGTTTAAAGAAACAAGCTGTGTGGCAAATTTATCTACCAGCACCAAAGAAAATAGTTAGACCCAGGTTTGATGTTTCTGCTAAGAATGCAGTGCATCAAGCTGATTTGTTATTGTTACCGCATGATACTTTTGGCTTTGGTCGTGGCCGCAAGACTTATAAATATGCGTTGACTGTGGTTGATATTGCAAGTAGATACAAAGAAGCAGAGCCGCTAACTTCCAAGGATAGTAAAGAAGTTGCTAAAGCATTTGAGAAAATATACAGTCGGTATTTGAAATATCCAAAGTTATTGCAAGTGGATCCAGGCAAAGAATTCATGGGTGCAGTATCGCAGTTGATGGCAAAACATAAAGTAAATATCAGACGGGGCAGAACAGAAATACACAGAGACCAAGCTATAGTGGAAATATTTAACAGAACATTAGCTGAAAGATTGTTTGGTTATCAGTATGCTAAGGAAATAGATTCCCAAAAACGCAACAGAGAGTGGGTAAAAAAGATTACCAGAAGTTGTTAAAGCAATAAATATGGAGACAAAAAAGCCCCCTCCTGTTGAAACAAAAATATTAAAAGGTGATCCTATTTGTATGAATGCAAGTATAAGATATTTATATCAACCCGGGGAACAAGAGGGTGGAAGACGCAGAGCAACTGATCCAAGTATGGAGTGTAGATATTCACAAGATTAAAAGTTATATGGTGACGCAAGGCATAAGAGTTTATTATTTAAAATTACCAGCGCCGCAGAGAGGATTTGTCAAAGAAGAATTACTTAATGTTCCTGCTGATATCCAAATTCATAAGTTTTTATAGAAACCATATGCATCAGTTGTAATTCCATCTTCTCGAATGTATCTTTTAGTGTAAAATGGTGACAGTGTTACTTTGTTTACTGTTATGCCGTATATTTGATGTTTTATTGATCGCATCATATTCATTTCATGGGTGTATTTTTTCTTGTTAAACAATGCATCCTTGTAGTTTTCAAAGTTAATATGTTTTTTAATTACATATTTTTTTACTCCTTTTGCTTGTTTGATAAGTTGTTCATCCGCTTTCAAAATAGAATATAGCTTGGGTCTTAATACAACATACTCAGCTATAGCAACACCAGCATATTCGTCTTTCATTTTACCCAATACTTTATTGTTTGTATCATCATGCATTGGGTGATTTTTAGGATAATCACTTAGATCATACTCATCTTTCATTTCAGCCATGTCTTTGTATGCATCATCTATTTTTATGTCTACCAGTAGGCTGTCAGTGTCTGTGTATAATAAAGTACAGTCATTTCCGTACCTTTTTTTCAGGGTATTATAGTACCAATCATACATCATATACTTTGATAAATCCAATACTGACATTCCAACATAAATTGGTTTGTTTAAGGTTAATTTTGTTTTGTTTACATGTATTGCTGACAATTCATCTGAACATTTTATACGCCTGTTAAAGTTGGGTTTGGCTATTATTTTTCTTATCTTTTCATTTTCGGAGCCGTCAGTTCTGACTTGTTTTATATCTGTCCGCTTGCGTAGATTTTCCATTGTCTTGCCAAACACAGAGTTGTTCATAAGTTTGTAAAAATCTTTTTCAAAGTTTGATTCAGCTTTTTTCCTAAGTTCTGTGTTTTAAACAAATATATGATTTCATCCATGGTTTTTCATTAAATTCTAATACTCTGTGTATTTTTTTTAGTCTCATACCCAAAGATAAATACAGTTGCAGGTTTTTGTGATGTATCACATATATTTCTTTGTCCATAAGATTTGGGACTAGTTTTTCTGTATTTATCATACTATCATTTTCCAAAAGATCTGTCTGGTATTCAGACAACCATTCTTTTTTCACTGCTAATCTTTCCGGTGCAAGCGGATAGTCATTGTGAGCTTCATGAAGTTCTTTTGGATATTCCAAATCAACTTCAAGTATTTGTCCTTTGCCAGGTTTTGGTTTAGAATATTTTCCTTTGTTTTTGGCTTTCCAAACAAAGCCAGAATATGGAAGTCGCTGACTCATTGCCCATCCATAAAGATTATTTGCATCAAAATACATTAAGAAGTTGTTTACCTCGTTAGGATTATAATCAGCTACATGTGGATTGTTTGCTTTGGCATATCGTTTTGATACCATACTTATGCCACCTCGCATTCCATTTTCTAGAAACAAGTGCTTGTCAATGTCTGTCAAAAGTTCTAATTTTATTTTTGAATGTTTGAGTAAAGCATCCCAAGATAATCCAGGTGCTGTGTAAATGCAAGGGATCGAGTTCATATGCATTCATGCATGTTTTTCTAAAAGTTTGAAACTTGCTAACAGAGTTACATCAGTTTTTAGATATAAATCATGATAGTCTCCAAGAGTTTTACAGTTAAACTCTTTCCATATTTTTTGAGCGTATTCGTAATCTTCGGGACTTATACTTTCATCTCAGAGGCTACTGTAAAACATTTCTATAGGCGGTAATTGCGTTTCCTTGAATCTTTCCATACTGTCCATATATTCGTATGGATAAACACCTTTTCGTAAAAGTTCAGGTTTTAGATATAAATCATGATAGTCTCCAAGAGTTCTACAGTTAAACTCTTTCCATTTTTTTTTGAGCGTATTCGTAATCTTCGTAATCTTTGGGCTTTATACTTTCATTTGAAAGACTACTGTAAAACTTTTCTATAGGTGGTAATTTCGTTTCCTTAAATCTTTCCACACTGTCCATATATTTATGCGGGTAAATAACTTTCCGCAGAGGTAAATTTGTTTGTCTAAACTGATTTTTGGTAATTTCAAAATCAGATGTGCCTGTTGCATCAACCAATTTTTCCAAAGAGAAAGCCATAAACTGAAAGCTATCTAAAATCTAAGTTGTCCGGCACTAAATGAAATATACTTTTCAGCGTTGTTTGGAATGCATGTAATATTACCTGTCATTTTATGTATTTTTTTGCATGATGAGATGACTATCATATCCTTTGAGGTTGTGAAATTTAACAGGTATAGGTGTTTTGTTTGGTTTTATTTTCAGCTTTAGGTTACAGTTTTTATGTGCTGCACCTCTGTATTCTCCTGTAAAATGACAGTGGTCTCTTACTTTACCGTTTTTATCATTTTTTATTTTATTCTCACATATCCAACATTGTGTTGCTTTTTCATAATCTTCCTCATTTTGTTGTGTCATGATTAAGGGTTTTGGGTGAGCAAATATTTTATTAATGTTGCTCTTCTCACATTCTAAGTGATTTAAAAAGTTTTCAACAACATCTTCACCTCTGTAAATAACAGGTTCTTCAGCTTTGCCATCATATCTGACAACCTGGTATCCAAAACCACAAGCTTCGTGTACATTTTGAATTTCAGATTTCTTTCCAAATTTGATTGATTGCGGTTTGATTATACTCTCAAAATCAGCATATATTGCATAAGGCACAGGCATCTGATTTTGATGATTTTTAAATTGTGTGTGATTTTTACCTTCTTTTGGCATTTCTATTCTGCAAGAATTTTTGTTAATACCATCACAGTCTTCTTTGTGTTTTGTAAGTAGATCTTCTCTTGAAAAGCCGTAAAGACAACCATCGCAGAAATAAGTTTTACCGTGATGTTTGTTTTGATCGTAAAGTAATCTATTTAGATTTTTAATCCAGCAATAGTGATATTTTGTTGTTATTGTTTTTGGTTCGTTGGAATAATCATCAGGGTTATAATTGTCATCTATAATTCCTTCTTCATTATTTGGATCATCTTCATCTTCATTTTCTAAATCAACCTCAACGTCTTCAGAAATTAAAAGCAAGTTAATTCTTTTTATTTCTTGCGGTTGCTCTGATATTCTATATGGAAATACAGATACCCTTTTTCCTGTGCATCCGTAAACATTAATAGCAAGGTTGTTTTGTTTTTCTACTTTTGAAATTTGTGAAATTGGAGTGGGAAAGTCAATGTTATCTTTCTTCAAGAACTCTATACTAGGATACTTTGATAATCTATCAGCATTCTTTTTAGCTGGATTTAAAGCTGAATTTATTGCATGAAACAAACATTGATCATCGTCGATTTTTACATTTATATTTGCTTTCTTATCAGCTACTGCTTTGGGTAAAGGAATATATGAAGAACCTTTTAATGGTTCGTATTTTGCTATATTTAAGTAAAACTTAACACAGTGATCAATTTCCAATCCAGATGCTGTATTTGTAAATCTTTCTAAGCTTTCTTGTATAAATGCAGATGACTCATAGTAAAACTCATTTATTTTTTCAGAGCTCAAGATGGCATTTTGTTCACTGCGTAACACTGCTGTGGTATATTTTTTGTTAGCGCCGTCGTCTTTAAATAAATCTACAGTGAGACCATATTGAAACTTTAATCCATTCGTCTTTTTTAGCTCTTTGATAATTTGTTCTGTAATAATGGATTTTTTATCATAAAATAGTTTTTGAGGGTCTTTATATTTTTCAAAAGACATCTCGTATGCTTTTAATAAACCACACATTGGTTTGTCAACCAGTTTTAATTCTGGGATACTTTTTTTAGATTTTCTATCATTAAACTCTTTTAGTTCATTTATAACATTTTCCTGTAATTTATCATATTTCTGCTTTTCTCGTTTACGTTGTTTTTTAGCACGTCGTCTTTTGAGTAAATTTTCTAATGTTTGAGATTTAACCTCTGGAGTTTCCTTTGGAACTTCTTTAAGAGGTTTTAATGCATTTATACCGTTAGATAGTACTTGCTTATCTATTACACCTGTATCAAACAGGCGTATTAAATTTCTTATAGTCTCTTCGTTTTTTTCCATTTCTTTTATTTGTTATATATTCAAAAAAAAAAAAATTAAATATAAAAATAATTATATACAAAATAGACAATGGAAATCAATGTTTGTAAATTTTTTAAAATTGGATTACATAATCCATGTAAAAATAAGCCAACAAAAGATTCTAATTATTGCAAGTTGCATAAATATAGATTAAAAACAAGTCATGCATTACCGTGTCTAATATGTAAAAAAGGCACTTCTGCAAAATATCAAGTGTGTGTTGGTTGCGGTGCAGCTTCAATTATAAAAATGAACGATTATTGGAGGTTAAAGTCGTATAACGCTGAGTGTCTCAGATTTAGACGTATTAAGGTTTAAATTATATTTTGATAACTTATAAAAAAAATTAAACTTGCAATCTTCACTACCCCTATTTTAAAAAAGTTTTAATAAATCAAGTAAATCACCATGAAATGGTGATTTACTTATATATATGTATTTTGGGTGTTTCTGGATCAAATTCGAGCAAAGCGAGAGCTTTGAGCCAGAACACCCAAAATACATATATATTTACCACTTCACATTAATTGTTATTGCTCTTATTCAAAACACTTTTGATAGAGAAAAAAACTACCCTTTTGGCCTGTAATAATATTAAAGCTTTTTTTTAACTAGCGGCAGTTCAGTCAATTACACTCTCTGGACTTGCCAAGATGTTTCTGAAACACTCATGTTCCTATTAGATAATATTTGTATAACTAAAAAGCTACTCCAGCAGGGCTAACGTTGACAAACCTTTGTAAGTCCTTTGCAAACGTGTATTATCGTAAACCTGAAATACTTTTAAAATATAAAAGTAATTTTAAAACTCTGCTGCGACAAGGACTATCACAACTTGACTTATATGGTGATGTGATTTAGAAACGTTGTAAGATCCTTGATTCTAATCACTTTCATACAATCTTTTTTACACTTGCTAAACGGTTTATCAAAAGAGGTTATGACGCATCATTTTGCAATATACTGCATGTTTAGTGGTTTACCATTTCCTCTGTGATTGTGCGATGACCGGACAGATTGTGGACCCTATGATGACGTCTGCCTAAATCCTTATAGGTGTTTGATGTTTGTCTTTAATCGTATCTGTTCGTACCCTTAACGGTTTCGGAGTTTGTAGGTCCTCAACCAGCCGGTGAGGAAGTTATAACATAGGAGCCTTTAAACCAGACAGACTGACAGCAGGAACAGAGGAAATATGTCACCATACCCAGAGTCTTAGACCACCTTGGACGCGGTTCTCGGCCAAGGGAGAAAGACCCCAGGAGAGAAACACCCGCGTACAGAAGTTCCTGCGGTAATGGAATCGCCTTAACATGGAGGATGACATTCTGTACAGAACCGCTTCCTTTGATGGTCAACAGACATGACAGTTAGTCATCCCAGAAACTTAGAGGAACTTTACCCTGAATGGTATCCATGATGATGTTGGCCATCAAGGAAAGGAGAAGTCTCTGTGGTTGGTTAGACAACGCTTTTATTGGCCTGGCCCGGGAGGCGATGTTAACAGGAAAGTGGAAACCTGTGGCAGATGTATTCGCCAGAAGACACCAGTTAGGGTGGTAGCAAGATCAATGAAATTGGTCTGCATGGACTTTCTTAGTCTGGAGAGGATTAAAGGAGGTTTTGAGCATATCCTGGTCATCACGGATCATTTCACTCGGTATGCTCAAGCTATTCCTTGTCGCAACCAGACAGCCCAGACGACTGCCAAAGCCTTGTACGACAATTTCTTCCGATACTACAGTTTTCTGGATACGCTACACAGTGACCACGGTCGGAATCTTGTCAGGAACGTCATCAAGGAGCTGTGCAAGATCGCCCAAATTAAGAAAACCAGAACAACACCATACTACCCCCATGGTAATGGATCAGCGGAACGGTTCAACCAGACCTTTTTAAAAATGCTCGATACCTTTGAAGTGGACCAAAAACAGGATTGGAAATCCTACGTAGCTGCAATGGTCCAGGCATACAACGCATCGAAGAGTGATGCAGCTGGTTATTACCCCATTATCTCATGTTCGGTGGCATCCTCGTCTCTCTGTAGATGCCTACCTAGGTACTTCAGTAGATGCTAAAGAAGCTGAATCAGAACCACAGACGTAAGGCAAGACGCTGCATTGGTTGCATGTTGCGTTTTGTGTTACTGCAAAGAAAGCCAGCAATAACGCTGTTCAGAATATGTGGAAAAGCAAGCTTGAGGATGGTGACAGCGTCCTGGTGAGGAAAGTTGGTCTGCCAGGGACGCAGAAGTTGGCAGACAAAAGGGACAGGGATTCATATTTGGTACTCGCGATGCCAAATAGAGATATCCCTGTATACAGAGTGAAACGCGAGGATGAACAGGTTCCAGTACGGGTGCTACACAGGAATATGCTGCTACCGTTTACCTCCATTCCCTCTAAGGTTCCATGCTAGATACCAAACCGTAAGGTTGTGTCTAGAAGAAAAGACACCAGAGTCAATCCTCAGAGAACCGGAAAAAAATGTTCGAGCTCAGATTCTGAACCCGAGCAACATGTTATTCTTCGGAACGGTAATAGACAGAATAAAACTCCAGTAAGAATTGGACCAGATATCACCTATCTAAGAACACCATGAAAGTAGCACACTTGAAGTTGCTAAACCTTCAATTGGATTGGAGCAACTTTAATGCGATTCTCGACAGCGTGTGGGATATAGATCCAGATTTACTAGGTCGACCAGCTAGACCACCGGAACGTCAACCGGAGATTCCACCAGCACAACTGGAACATCCACCGGAACGTCAACCGGAAGGACAACCAGAGAATCTACCGGTGCGGCAACTGGAGCCAGTACAACAATTGGATCATCCACCGGAAGATCCACCGGAAGGACACAGAGATGATCCACCATTGCAGCAACCGGAGCCACCGAGATGGTCAATCAGAGACAGACGACCACCAGACCGATTGGGACAGTGAGTTGTACAGCAGACAGCCACAACACTGAAGCAAGAGATTTATTATGTATAATGTTATGTTTTACTTTTTTCAGTGTATGTTGTCAGTATTTGTCGCGACATGCCATTTCATGCAGATTTGATTCACTTGACATGTGTATTTTAGCAAGATCAGTATATTTTCCCTTTGATGTTGCTTTCTCAAGTAAACCCATTATGATGTGTTGTCGGGAAATAAAACCCCATTAATTGTTCTATTTTCCATTTCGCAGATACGTATGGAGATGGATACATTTCAGATGATATCGGTTAACAATTTTAAAATTTATTTCAGCATAGTATATGAATGCTAATATGTTTTATTGCAGATTGTGGAGTTGATCCATTTTTGCTGAATTAATATTAGTTGCAAAGATAATAAATGTACCTGGTTAAGTCAATTATGTTGAATGTTTTCAGGTATGCTTATTTGTGTTCCTTTATTTACAGCGCTGGCATCTGTTTAATAAATGTCAGGAGCCATTTCACTGAGCCGGGAAATATGTAACCGTGCCTTCAACATGATTCAAGGGAGACAACTACTATAGTTCACAGTAGTATGTGTACTCATATGTATGTCCCTTATTCCACAGGGTATATAAATGGCCATGTTCACGGTACTGAGTAATAACTGTAAAAGTTAATGAGACCAATTATCATGAGGTCAATGTATTATTTATATTGTATACGTTTGTCATGTATGTCTTGACAAACTGGTTAATGTACTAATATAGCTTGGTCGGCAGGAGTGAGTGAGTGAAACTAACTAAGGTCACCCCTATTAACACTGCAGTCTATGCCTACCTTCTCTAAGGGAAACACCTGATTTCAGTAGAGTGATGTATTTGAATATGTTTAATAGTAATCTTTAGACTTGTAAAGGTATGTTTGATAATGCAGTTATATATATTCTACATCTATGATCTATTTGATTCTTGTTATATATTTGGTTGCAGAACCTAAATATGCATTTGTCTGGCGAGTTCCCGATTGTTTGGTACAATAGTGAAATTGACGCTTTTGTAGATAATGTATTTATGTCATGGCTGCAATGTCATTCATGTTTGAATTGTTTGTTAAATATGCTGTTTGTATACATTGCAGGCTTTATATTACCCGTATAAAGAACCCTATAAATCATGGATTGGTGTTTTGAATAATTACCACCATAAGACCATGATTACATCAATTGGGTCGAAATTAGGTCATAGCGACCCAACATTTTGCACACGATGTAAGATGTATATAAGGAACATTCTGATTAAGTTTGGTGAAAATCCTGCAAGAAAGAAGCAAGATACGCATGTCGTAGCATAAACCGGATATGACATATATTTCGTCGAAAGTAGGTCACAACGACCCACAATTTGGCACCTGATGTAAGATTGATTAATTGAATTGGATTTTATAGTGGCACCAATAGCTAAGGTCATATGGCGACTTTCCAGCTTCCATTGGTGGAGGAAGAGCCCAGGTGCCCCTCCGGGCAATTTTCGTGTACGGCAATGTACGGGCGGGCACCTGGTAGAACCGCCGACGTTCCGCAAGCCAGCCTGATAGCTTCCTCACATAAAGATTCCTAGGCCCCTGAGGGATCGACCCTACAGCGGTGAGGGGCAAGTGATTTCAAGTCGGAGACGTTAACCACTCGGCCACGGACGCCCCTTGATGTAAGATGCATATAAGAAACATTCTGATGAAGTTTGGTGTAAATTCTGCGAAAGAGCAATATACGCATTTCGTAGCGGAGGCTGTTCATGACCTATAATTCGTCGAAAGTAGTTCATAGCAACCTAAAAATGTGCATATGCATATATTGACCATGTTGGTGGCGTTTGGGGAAAACCCTGCATATACGAAAAGAAATGAAAATCGGACGCACGTGCACACAGACAACCGGACGGACGGACTAACTGACACGCATCCACATGGACGACATTTTGATCAAAATATCTCAACAACAATTGCAATAAATTAGTCATAACTAAATTTATATTGAACAGAAACCATTTTCTATCAAATTTTAGTAACAGTGACCTTGACCTTGAACCCAGTGTCCCCAAATTCAATCCCAACATTTCTTTTCATATAAGCTACCTATCCAACAAGTTTCGTCACAATATATCACTCCTAACCAAAGCTACTGAGCGGAAACTATTTTTCTATTTTTAGCAACAGTGACCTTGACCTTGACCCCATTGGCCCCGAATGCAATCCCAACCCTCCATTCCACATAAGCTACATATCTGCAAGTTATTGCAATTCCTCACTCCTAACAAAAGTTATTGAGCAAAACCATTGTTCTATGTATAGTAACATCGACCTTGACCTTGATGCCCCAAATGAAATACCAACCTTTATTTCCATATAAGCTACATGCCCAGCAAGTTTCATCAAAATACATCACTCCTAAAAAAAGTTACTAAGAGGAAACCATATTCCTATTTTTAGTAACAGTGACCTGGACTCCAGTGGCTCCAAATGCAATTCCCAACCCTGCTTTCCATATAAGCTATTAAGTCTGCAAGTAGCATTGCAATACCTCTCTCCTAACAAACGTTATTGAGCTGAAATCATTGTTTTATTTTTAATAACAGCGACCTTGACCTTGAGCCCAGTGACCGCAATTGAAATATCAATCTTTCTTTTCACAGACGCTACCTTACCAGCAAGTTTCGTCACAATACCTCTGTCCAAACAAAAGTTATTGGGCAGAAACCATTTTTTAGTAACACCGACCTTGAACTTAACCTCAGTGGCCCCAAATGCAGCCCCAACTTTCCTTTTGATATAAGCTACCAACTCTGTAACACAGGCAGACGGCGCGTACCCTACCCCGCCCACACCCTACCCCCTCTACTACCCCCTCCCCCTCTACTACCCCCTCCCCCTCTCTACTACCCCCTTCCCACCTGTTTCTCTACTACCCCCCTTAAATATGTTTTCAATAAACTGTTCTACTTGGTTTTCAATGAAAAAAAAATAAAAAAAAATACATACTCTCTATACCATATAAAGGTCTCTGACTCTTTAATAAAAACTGATAAAAACAGCTATAGACCTCGCTTAAAGCCTTGCTCTGCTTGTATTTTTGGTCACAGCATCGTCATTCCGATTCGAATCAATAGGGTACATATTATAACAAATAGCCACAACACTGATTTCTTCAATGTGTACTTTATATCGCATCAGCGAAACGTTAAAGACGTTTGAAAGTAGGTCGACTTCGATCTGACCTAAGCAATGCATTTTCTATGTACATGGTACGGTAGTGGGAAATATCTATCTGCGACGACTCTCGCATAAATATGCAACGTGATCGTTGAAAGAAAACCGTTTAACAACACTCACCGGTACGAAGAACTTCCAGGAGTAATCACAGACGCTGCAATCGAGTTCTTTCGCAAACGGTTATTTGTTTATCGTTTCGATTCGCCATGTTGAATTAAATTACTGGTTTCCTTGTTACCTTTATACTTACGATACGAAGCTGGGTACAAGGCGACCGGAAATGAGACTGGACCAATCCGGGTGACTTATTTTCAACATGGCGAATCGAAACGATAAACAAATAACCGTTTGCGAAAGTACTCGATTGCAGCGTCTGTGATTACTCCTGGAAGTTCTTCGTACCGGTGAGTGTTGTTACACGGTTTTCTTTCAACGATCACGTTGCATATTTATGCGAGAGTCGTCGCAGATAGATATTTCCCACTACCGTACCATGTACATAGAAAATGCATTGCTTAGGTCAGATCGAAGTCGACCTACTTTCAAACGTCTTTAACGTTTCGCTGATGCGATATAAAGTACACATTGAAGAAATCAGTGTTGTGGCTATTTGTTATAATATGTACCCTATTGATTCGAATCGGAATGACGATGCTGTGACCAAAAATACAAGCACAGCAAGGCTTTAAGCGAGGTCTATAGCTGTTTTTATCCGTTTTTATTAAAGAGTCAGAGACCTTTATATGGTATAGAGAGTATGTATTTTTTTTTTTCTTTCATTGAAAACCAAGTAGAACAGTTTATTGAAAACATATTTAAGGGGGGTAGTAGAGAAACAGGTGGGAAGGGGGTAGTAGAGAGGGGGAGGGGGTAGTAGAGGGGGAGGGGGTAGTAGAGGGGGTAGGGTGTGGGCGGGGTAGGGTACGCGCCGTCTGCCTGTGCTCTGTAAGTTTCATTGCAATACCTTATTCCTAACAAAGGTTATTGACCGGAAACTATGAATTTGACCCAAGTTCCCAATATAGCATATTGTAAAGTTTGAAAAAGACCGGATAAAAAATAAAGGCCTGATCGTGTTAACGAGGCCAACTTATAGCATCTTTCAGAAAATAAAGGGCCATAATTCCGATGAAATGGTCAGATCTGGCTGGTATTTGAACTCGTCTGAGGTGTCATTGATATCAACAATCTGCTGTAGATTGGTAAAGTTAAGGCCCTATCGTGTTAACGAGGCAAAATATAGCAGTTTTAACTAAAGCAAGGGCCATAACTCCGGCGTTACTGGTCCGACCTAGATGCTATTCGAATTCGTCTGAGCTTTCATTGATGTGAACAATCCGGTAAAGTTAAAAAAAGATCGGATGAAAAATGAAGGCGCTATATTGTTAACGAGGCAAACGTTAACGGACTGACGGCGGACAACTCGCCATCCCATTACTGGCCGAAGGACAACAGCGCTCTTAACAAGTTTTCAATGTAATAGGTCTTAACACTTTTTAAATGGTCTTCGCAAACCATTAAGGCTAACTGAAGCAAGTTATTATTGTTTAATTGTAGGCTTTCCCAGCAACAATGAAAAACAAAGGAAAACACAATCACAAAATATAGTTTGGCTGTAAAATATTTATCTCTCAACCAATTTTCAAAATTGAGGGATTTTTTCATTTACTAATAAACATTCCAGTCCAGTGATATATAATTCGCACATTATCTAGTTGCAAAGATAATTATAGCTAGAATAACAATGGTTGTAACAAGCTATTGTTTTCCAATAGCTCGGTTCAAAAATCATTAAACAAAAACAAGTGTTAGATCAATTCTCTGTCATGCAAAATGAGGAATGAGTGTCCCTTTAACAACACATTGTTGTCACTAATAAAAGAACGTGTCTCGTTCAGTCAAGATTTTGTAGATACTTGGTATTTTGAAATGGTACTACATGTACCATCGCTTTAGTACAATGGCGTCTTTTATTCGTGTAGTTTAAATGTTTTGTTTTGCCAATATCAGTTTTTGCTTATCGAAATTTATATTGTTATCCAATAGAAGCGTGAACCGATAAACTCATGGACATTTTTTTCTCACTAATTACCTTCGTGCTTATTCAAAGAGATATCTTTACGCCATTTAATTTTTGACAATGTTATCAAGTTTTTAACTAGCCCAAGAGTTCAGAAAACAATACGCATTAGCGTACGGTAATATGAATGCACTCTACATAGATTAAAATGTTATAAAAGAAGTTCCAAAATGTTATAATTATGTACATTATGTGCTCTATTATCTTCGCTTTGGTAAAATACAGATGAATTCCATTGTTTTCGATAAGCTAGATTACCATTGTAAAGAATATCTGTTAACACGAAGAGATGGTATGCATCGAATGATAGTATAATACTATTTCGCACGTTCGACTATTCGAAATCGCTTTTTAAACAACTGACATTTTCAATAAAGTGAATCCTTGGATAACACCCATATGTAAATACGTTTGTAAAAATACAACGCCGAGTCATGTCACTTTGGTACATCTGTTTTGTTGAAAACTTGTATGTGTGACGTTTCATAACAACTTACAACGGCTAATAGTTGTAAATACAAGCATACATACAAAATGTTAATCATTAACTTGTGACTACATTAAGGTCAGATATTTTGTAAACATAAATCCAGAGCTATGGGTCCATCATTCTATATATGTATTTGAACACATTTGTTTTCGAAAATTGGAAAATTAAGGAACTAACAAGTTACCAAAGTAAAGTTTGGCAAATTGAAACTGAGATAAGGGCCAGTACTCTGCTGTTTCCATTCTGACGTAACTAATTTTTCAAGTTGTCCAGTCTTTTTAATATGACCGAGATAAATCAAATATACGAAAACATGAGGTGAGGTTGGTGTGAGCGGGGTCAGGGTAGGGGAGTGGGGGAGGTGTGAGGATAGAGGTAGAGTGTGATGGGGGTGGAAATCTTAAATTATATAAAGAAAATTTAAAAGATCAGACAAAAATGAAAAATAGACAGTGGTAATAAAGCAAAACATAGCAGTTTTTACTTAATCATGGGTCGTAAGTCTTATGTTTCTTTTCAAATTTGGCTGGTTCTTTAAGCCTTCATTGATAAAAACTCTTTGACCAAGTTTGATAAAAAATTCAAATGAAACATGACAGTGCTAATGTGTTAAAGTAGTAAAATATAGAATTTTTAATTAATTCAGTAGCCATAACTCTGCTGTTTCTTGTCAGATATGTCTTGTTTCCTAACTTATAACAATTAACATTCTGCAGAATACTGGTGATGATCAAAATAAACATTACGGAGCTAGATTGCTAACGAACCAAATAATATAAACTATTTTATCATTGACAAACAGTCCAATCACCCTTTGTTAAAATTAACAATACAATGGTCCGTTTGTGCTTGTATTGGGGAAACTCATTTTGTGTTTTAAACAGAATAACATTAAAAAGAAACTGCAGAGTTATGGCTACTGAATTATTTAAAAAATCTATATTTTACTACATTAACACATTAACACATTAACACTGTCATGTTTCATCTGATTTTACAAAACTGTATTTTATAAACTCTATATGGGTTTATTTGACTATTTCTTGTCCTCCGTACTATCTAGATTGATATGTGGAGATGATTATGCTCCCGCATGGATGCATATAGTAATCGAGCCGCCCGTCTGTTTGTCCGTTCGTTCGTTCATTCGTTCGTTTGTCTTCCGTCTTAAGCAATTACTCCCGAAACAAGCATGTCTCAGCCATAACGTTGAAAGAAATAAAGGGCTTTCCCTCTGTAACTTCACACTTATGTTAACCACAATGAGAAGGTGTGTCGTGTGCAAGAATTGGGTCAATACCTCAAAGGTCAAAGTCACACTTGGAGGCCAAATGTCAAATATGTCAACATTTCTGCGGCATTTGTATTAGTGACATATCTTGTATTTTGCAAACATTTTCATTTTCGCATTAATGTGTCAGTCCTTTAACGTTGCAAATCCTCTAATCTAATTCAATGTGGTTTACACCTAAAATCTTTAGAAACAAAGAAAGGTTATAATGGTGATATAATCACGCAGGCAGCTATTCATGCTTTATCGAATTACATCCACAGTATGTAATTTTGACTGATTACAATTAATATTATACACCTGTACATTTCAAATCATAATTCAATATTTCGGTAGCCCAGAGTGCATATTCGAATCATTAGTACGGGTTGTGTGCAACGCGGCTGAGAGGAGCCTATGATAAACGTAACATTGGTGGTTTGCAACGCGGCTGGGGGAGCCTATGATATACATAACACTGGCATAACCGAGTTGGTCGTTAGGTTCAATTACATATTCTCCGCTGTATGTACTCTGTGTAACTGTTAGAAATTAGTTTGTCTGGGAGCATTGATCAATTGACTGCACACTCGCATTGCCGGATAGTATACTGTATAAGATTGTGCCAGGAAAACAGTGATGGATGTGCGCTTGTTGGGTAAGTACTGTATTAAGTACATTTTATATCTCATTAAATAGTACACTATTTGTTTCTTCTAAATATGTAAGTAAAGCTGAACATCCATTTGGTAGTGCCTTTTTTACAGTAATATAAAAGTATCTCCAATTTATCCAAAGATATGAGTATTTTTTACTCTACATTTACGTTTTAAAGAACATGTTATGCGATATTCATGTGACTGTTTTATAGTCATCAATTGCATATGCCGCCATTTCGTGGATTTCATAATGTATCATCCGCAATCATCGCCATCATCATTAATTACCATCAAATCCATAATCACCCGCCATCATCACCATCATAGCCATCATCGCCATCATCATTAATTACCATCAAATCCATAATCATCCGCCATCATCACCATCATCGCCATCATCGCCATCATCATTAATTACCATCAAATCCACAATCAGCCGCCATCATTGCCATCATCGCCATCATTGCAATCATCATTAATTACCATCAAATCCATAATCATCCGCCATCATCACCATCATCATTAATTACCATAAAACCCATAATCATCCGCCATCATCACCATCATCATGTCTTACCATCAAATCCATAATCTTCCGCCATCATCACCATCATCATTCATGACCATCAAATCCATAATCAGCCGCCATCATCACAATCATCATTAATTATTATCAACTCCATAATCATCCGCCATCATCATCATCATTTATTGCCATCAAATCGTTAATCAGCCGTCATCATCACCATCATCATTCATTACCATCAAATCCATAATCAGCCGCCATCAATACCATCATCATTAAGTACCATCAAATCCATAATCATCCGTCATATCGCAAGATGACCCTAGTGGTTGGGGCTAACTCAGGAAAAAATCAATGACGGTGAATGCATTTACATAAGTTTATTGCAACTTTTAAAATATGATAAATATATATACAATTATCTAAAAAAACAAGCGAATACACAGATGAAATATGAAAAGAATGTTCTCATGAACGTTTAAGACGTTCTTAGTATTGTAACAAATACTGAATGTATACGACACTTAAGTGTTGTTAAAGTTAGAACAATGTTGATCTATGATCTAGCGCGATAACTGTGATGCGCGACAGCTCATGAAGATGATGATGCGCGAATCCAATGGCTCTTTAGCAGAGCATCCTTTAACTTTTCATAGTCAAGAGAATCTACACTAGGTAATCTGGAAAATACATCTAATGCCTTGCCTCTCAATAACGCACTTAAATGAACTGCCCACTTATCCTTGGTCCATTCCTGTAACTCAGCATGACGTTCAAACCGTAACAAGTAACTGTCCATGTTATCTTTGTCAGCATCAAAGTATGGTAACGTCGGACCTTTTAACTTCCCAGAATACCCATCTTTTCCTACAGTTTTACTGTCCTTACTATCTGTCTTAGCTGCTTCCTAAAGCTAACTTATGATCAAACTGTGATTTCTTCATCTCTATCGTTATCTTAGCCTTAGCTAGTCTACCATATGTTTCGAACCTCTCATGTTCTAACTGCCGTGCTTATTCTCTCTGCTCTTTATCCGCCTCTTTCCCCTCCCTTACTAATCTACTTTCTAATTCTAGCTTCTCTTTATCATCATCTCGCTTCTCTTTAGCTAATATACCTTCTAATTCTAACTTCTCTGTGGCTAGTCTACTTTCTTCATCTCGCTTCTCTTTAGCTAATCTACCTTCTAATTCTAACTTCTCTGTGGCTAGTCTACTTTCTTCATCTCTTTCCTGCTTTGCTAATTCTCTTTCCTTAAATCTAAATTCCCTTTCCCTAGCCTGTTCGTCTCTAACAAAGGTTCTAAGCTCCTCTCCAGCATACCCTTACTCCTTACCCATATCCGTAAGTTCCTTTATAGACGTCATGGTTATAGACATTGTGGAATACTCACTACAATAATTACAATACACACGTCACTAATAATTCTACTCAACTAACTACTAATGGTAAGTCACTGTGTCCTCAGTAAATACCTGGGCATCATCATAGAACAAGTTACATACACATTTGCACTAGCGCTAACTACTAACTGTTATGTATAGATAGTATCTAGCTTCCACAAAACATACACTACATAAAATGTCTATATTTGATATTGGACATAAACCTTAAACAATCATAGAAATGTGTATAGCATATACATGTATAATTACTTCTCCCATCAATATAAGTATACTCGAGTGTCACAACATGAGTAGAAAGTATTGTTCGCCAACCTAATTTGATACTATTTGTATATCATTGGAGGTAAAACAAACACCCAAATTATGGAGCAAAAAGTCCCTCAGACCCAATCGTGTAGACCACTGCGACCTCGCGCCAAGGAAAGAACGTACAAAACAACAGTTTGGACTCACCCTACCCTTGTCATGTCTTGACTTGTCTTCCAAGCTGTGGCCGTGATCGTCTACAGTCGCATTGATGGATCAGAGGGTGGTACACAATTCTAAAATAATACGGAGATTTATTATATCATAATAAAGATCACTTATTGATTCTTTCCCTCCGTAGTCGCCCAAAATCCCACTACTCTGAAAACCAGTTGTCGCAAGATGACCCTAGTGGTTGGGGCTAACTCAGGAAAAAATCAATGACGGTGAATGCATTTACATAAGTTTAATGCAACTTTTAAAATATGATAAATATATATACAATTATCTAAAAAAAACAAGCGAATAGATGAAATATGAAAAGAATGTTCTCATGAACGTTTAAGACGATCTTAGTATTGTAACACATACTGAATGTATACGACACCAAAGTGTTGTTAAAGTATAACAATGTTGATCTATGATCTAGCGCGATAACTGTGATGCGCGAGAGCTCATGAAGATGATGATGCGCGAATCCAATGGGTGATTGTCATCAAATGCCTTCTATAAGAGTGGATGACGCGATATGTATGATGATTAACCTCCACTGAGGTTGTGGATGATGTTCCTCCAGTGAGGACTGATAACGAGCCCACCTTGTGTCCCGGGGGTTGTCGCTACTAGAACCTGGCCATGTTGCGCAGGTACGGGGACCGTCTCCACCGCTCGTAAACGTTATATGTGGAAGCTTAGCTCCACTCCGAAAGGCTTATATCCACACCTGGATGGCTTATATCCTGGAAGGCTTAGGCTTTAATTATACATACGTTTTAGATGTCGGTTGATAAACATAACAATCTTGCATAATTATCATTACCCAAACAAATCATTATTTAATAAATATATGTAAGCTGTACTAATGATGAGTAGCAATGTATACATATTCTACAACGCCATGTATACGACATGTACGTCGCTGTTAATCAATGCCCGTAATACAACGCTATGTATACGCGTCGAACATTTATACTAGTCACTCATCCCATTGTTAACTAATGCACCTAATATCCACTGTTATCAATCCAATCGTGTATTACAATCACTGAGTTAGCCCCATCCACTAGGGTCATCTTGCGACAATCATCACAATCATCAATAATTACCATCAAATCCATAATCAGCCGAAATCATCGCCATCATCATTAATTACCATCAAATCCATAATCAGCCGAAATCATCGCCATCATCATTAATTACCATCAAATCCATAATCAACCGCCATCATCACAATCATTAGTCATTACCATCAAATCCATAATCAGCCGCCATTTTCACTATCATCATTCATTACCATTAAATCCATCCGCCATCATCACCATCACCATTCATTATCATCAAATCTATAATCATCCGACATCATCACCATTTTATTCATCTCTTTTAATCATAATTTCCATCAATCACCAACAATCATAATTGTCGTCAATCAATATGATGAATCATTACTATCACCATACTTATGTTAATATTTGTATGTGAAATTAACTGTGTTATTTGTCTACAAAACTGATCATCTATCTGAGTCAAATGTATCTCAACTGTTGCAGTTATGTTATGAGACTATACGTAAACCGTATGCTATAATCGTTTAAACATATTCTGTCATGTGTGTGATTAACAATGATGAGTACGACTATGTCAGTGTCCGACTGTTTATAAGATTTGAAGTTCAAATCGGTTTAAACGCTTCTGAATATACGCGTATACCGTTTAACACGTAGGGTAGTATACCGTTTACTCTCATGGTAACATATTATTGCAGTGGTTCGTTAAAATCTTATAAAACCTTCATACACATCATTATTTTTTAATATACTTAGGTATTACTTGATTCCCAAAGGACTATATATTTTAGATAATATTTCTTCTGTGTTTATATCTTTGGTATAATATTGATATATGATTAGGGTGATTCAATATGCTATATTTAATCATTTATAACAATGGTATTGTAGTTTATGTTACTTATCCGTGTGCAGATCGTGTGAATTTCAAATCCCATATATTGTCTATTGTCTTTGTTGCTACAAGGAATATATAGAGTCTGGTCTCAGCGAGTTGGCTTATTTAAACACCGAGATGGGCGTAGCCCATCGAGGTGTTTTAATTACCAACGAGCGGAGACAGACTCTATCTTTTTTGTAGCATGGTGTACTTAGTAACACTGTGACGTCATAGTGACCGTACTCTAAATTCCAATATCCGATAGTTGTAGTACGGTATAGCCCAGGCCCCTTTAGTTACCCTAAATTAAACGATTTAATGATCTGTATTCATCAAAGGAAATGTCACCGACCATGCTACAATTGTTGATAAAATACCGCCTTTTTGTTTTAATGATTTGGTCAAGCGTGTGAACACTAGGTCCTAATTGCAGTTTATCTTGCTTTTCGAAAAATTTAAATATGCAAAAGGAATCCACAAACACTATGTTTTTCATTTGCTAAACATTAAAGTCGCGGGAACAAATCCCTAAGGCAAACACGTTGTGTTGAATAGATATAAGGTTTCCAGAGCAAAGCGCATGCGAGGTAGGACACATGCCTTATATTGTAAAATAATATATTATAAAACTTTGATCCGAACTCAATATTTAAATGTCAATAGTACGACCATTGTAGTATTCTTGAAGAACGGGATCCAGGATGTTCATACTAAATATGTCTAAGTTCCTTCTGACAAAGCCTCTAGTGCTATTGACTTGTATACACTTTACACTACCGCATAACCATATAAAAGAAAAACTAATATCTCTTATACAAAAAATACATTTTTTACCAACAGTGATCCCGACGGTTACAATTTATGGACTTGTCAACAAGACTGTGAATCACTATCATTCTTATTAGACAACATTTTTGTCAGGTTTGGACTTACCGTTTATAGACAAACCGTTGGCATTCCTATGGTACTAACTGTACATCCCTTATCGCAGATTTTGTTTTATATTGCTACGAACGTGACTTTATGTTAGGACTCTCTCCAGATACACAAGCTGACTTTTAACACCTCATGCTATCTGGATGATATACTTAATTTGGATAATCCTTTCTTTTCTTATGGTTCCAACAATTTATCCTGCAGAAATAAAACTCAATAAAGATAACGTTTCGTATTCTGTCTCTCCTGTTCTTGGTTTCTATTGAAAATGGAGTATTAATAACTACAATTTGCGATAATAGAGATGATTTTGATTTCGATATTGTTAATTATCCAAATCTAGATGAGGATAACCCCTATACTGTGTCTTATGGCGTGTATATCTCTCAGTTAATTCGTTTTGCCAGAGCTTGTAGCCGTGTTGAGGACTTCAACCGTCGTAATCTTAACATTACTGAAAAACACCTCCGACAAGGTTATCGTTACCATAAGTTACGAAAGAGTGTTTCTAATTTGTATTATCGTAACACTGATCTGCTCAAAAAATATAATAGCCATCTTAAAACACTTCTGCGACAAGGTTTATCACAACCGGTCTTTTATGGAGATGTGATTTACAAAGTTAGGATGATTATCGGTTGTGAATATTTATTAAAATTATTAGAAAATGTATATACAGAGGTTACGACCGAGGTATTCTTCGGCGCACTACATGCTTAGTTGTGGACTCTTTTACAGTTTGAAACTATGCTTTCGCCTTTGATTGTGCAACGACCGGACGGGCAGTATGACAACGTGTTTCTAAATCCTTTTAGGTAGGAACCATTTGATGAATGTCCTTTACTCCGTTTTGTCATGCCCTTAACAATTTTCCCCTTGATGCTCCGACTTTGGACAAGTCATCCAGTACATATGAGATAAGCTTCTTAGGTTTAACTTATTTTTGATATATACATGAACATTTCTGTTGTTTTTTTCTTGTAACACCTATCTACGCTTTATCTAATGTAAGGGGTTAACTCGGTGGAAATTATTTTCATTTACACTGTCCCGTTTTTTGGGGATGATGACATGGTAAAAGTGAGGTTTGGTGCACCCTTGAACATATTTTAACTCCCTGGTGGTCCCTTTTGCCACTGACCGTTCCAAGGCGGTACCTTTGGTGTCAACCCTTATATGTTTGTGATGTGCTTTTTTACTGAATGCTTTTTGAATCAGCTTTGCTTTGTAATACTTGTTGAAGTGACTGTATTCTGTGAATGCTACTCTTCCTTTCCTGTTTGATTATAACCTTTTCTTTCCCAAAGATGTTATGCATATAACAGGGTACATGATACCTTATATTTGGTATGTTCATACTATTCCATCTTCAGCGGCGTATAGTCCCAGTTTGTAGTAAAAGGCGTTGCTCTAAACGAGAAAATGAGTGAAATTAACAAAATGGAATTTAGTTGGGAGCAGAGAAATGAAGCCTGCTCCTATCATAAAGTAACAATCAAAATATTACATTAAAATGCAGAAAACATATCCTAAGGGTCATTAAACAATACATCTATAAACATAAACTATATGTGACGCGAAACAAGGGTTTTGTGGTCCTTGATGCTATATTCAGCCTTGTAAATACTATGGCGCCTGCACTTTTCATATCATATTTGCTAAATTTAGTCAAGCGGTTTATAGGAGTACACGCTCATACAAGTATAATAAACAGTTATGGCCGATGAGAATAAACATAGTTCTGACCATTGGATTAATAAACACAATTAATATTTTGCCTTATGAATAGTTACGGGACATTTTGTCAATGGTCTTGACTAAACAACGTTTTACTTTTTAAAAGTAGTAAAATCTTGTTCAAGGTTGAAAACCACTTTTAACTAGACACAACGGAGTTATATCCTTTGCATTATTGAAATAAATAAGACAGGGAATTTTAGTTACTTATGTAAACGGAAGACGGCTTTCATCAAAAGGTGTGCGCCTAGGTTTGTTTTAATATAATCGTATATATGAGTTGAACAGTGAGTATTATCGACAAGTAAAGAAAGGAGTGATTGTCTTTGATTATATCAAAACAATAAGGTAACTTTAGTAAGGCCTGCTGATTTTCACCAAAATTGGTTTGAAGTGTTGTTTTTTTTTGTGTTTTTTTCTAAAGCATCCATTACATATACAAACAAAGCACATTCATCTTAATTTACATATTGATAACAATAACATATATACTGCAAACAAAGTGTGGACATACTCATTAATAAGTGTTAATGCTATTTTGATAAAGGGACACATGGTGAACTTGAGTTCCATTCTAACATTAAAATAAGCAGCTCGGTTATTACTCGTGCCTCATTTAGGACTGCTTGCATAGGATTAAATGCAAACTTGAGATTTCAATTTATTCCATTTTATATCAATTGTTTACGTATACTGATGGTGCATTATTATCAAAAGTTAGTAACATGTAAAATCAATTTGCTTTGTAAGTTTTAAATATATATATCGAAGGGTAAATAGGATAGTATTTATATTTAGCAAACAGATTGCTATAGAGCATAAATAATGGTGCACAAGCATGTGGTGTATGAGTAAACTTTCTCATATTTTTTCCGGACCAAACTTTTATGTGTGTGGTGGTGGATAGATGTGGCCTTGTTATTCGATTTTTGATGATGGTCAGGGGATTGGCATACCTAAAAAGAAGACCCCGCTTAAATCGGGGGCATATTTTATGGTTTGTATATTGCAAAGGATGGCATTGTTTTATCAATTATTCTGTATTTATTCCGGCACTGCTCGCAATCAATACTGATTATCAAGGCACCAACAAATGCTAACGTGCATCAAGTGTATGATTAAACCGGTGAAGCAGACAAGTGCGAATAGGCAGCAATGCATGATTATACCCTAAACTGGAATGAAGTACAACTACAATGGCATATAAAATGTTACATTCTATGGAAGAATAACTGAAAAAGGCTACACAGTTTAATTTGAGTATGTTTATTGTGAACTGATACCAATGATAACAGTATATTTTTAGAGAAAAAGTAAGCATAAAAGTCAAACAGGAAATTTAGCTTTCACAAAACACAGTCAATCAAAACTCGTATTAAAACAAACAACACGTTTTTATTCAGTGTCTGATATTTCAATTATGTTAACGTCACTATCTATTGTTTCTTGTTTTACATGTGACCATTCCCCTTTTATTTGATAGTCCCAGTGACCGTTTTCTTCAGACAGTCCGTTTTTCAATGGCCTGTCACCACTAAGCTTTGTGTAATCTGGTGGGTGATTTGCAAATATTATCATTCTTGGTGGTTTGTACCATTTCTCGCAACTTTCCTATTTTTTTGACATCATCACACCGTTTCTTATAGATTCTATTACTTCGTAGATAATGTGGTCTTCTTTGGCTCTGCTAAAATCGAAGACTACTTTTTCTTGCCGGTGTATACGTATTTCACATCTGCTGATCTGCCATTTTCGAACTTTCCTGCACCTGGTAGTCTCATGTATTTTGAAAGAAATGTTTTACAAAGACCATCTTTCTTATCTGTTATGCAATAATTTTTTCTCGGGTGTTGTGGTTCTTTTAATTCGTCAAGCACCACCCATTGCCATAATTGCCATTTTACATCTTTGTATTATTTCTTCATGCCATTCCTGCTTTCTAAAGTTAAATGTTGTCTGACAATGTCATCTATGCATTTTTTATTTTTTGCGTATGTGTTTAGAATATGCGGGTATTCTTCTAGCGATAGTGATTGTCCACCGCATGATACTAAAACTCTAATTGTTTCAAGAATTGTGGTTTTGATCCTCCCTTGGTGGTGGCCGTTTCTTTTGGTGTACCAACTTGTACGATAATAGTTTCTTCCTTTTCACAGTACTTTTGTTGTCACCGTCACTGCCTTTTGCTCCTTCTATAAGTGTTCTCTTAGTAACCATTTTTTACACATGTCATTGATTTTTCATATGGTAATGATGCGTGTTAGTACTACCAATGTATAAGCTATTTTCGGTTTTCCCAGTATTGTGTCATGTAAAGTATTATTCACAATATGCGCAAGACAGGGGCGGATACATGATCTGGGGACAACTTTAAAAATCTCAATTATCAACAAAACGCCACAAAAACGCATTTTCACATGCTTCTCTGTTTTATCTTAGCGCAACATTTAAAAGGAACTGCACAAAACACGTTTTTTTACATATGAATAACTTTTCAGATTTGAGAGATGGCGCCCAGATTTCCCCACGCCAGAATCGGCACCTGCAATTGCATCGTTTTCTGTTAACAACGTTATACATCACGTCATGACGTCACAAAGTGTGCACAGAACACGGGCGATTCGCGCAATTTAAAGAAAAAATCAGCTGACAACCAAACAAACAAACTATGACTAACTTTAGAACACGCCAAAATCTGTCTCTGCAATTGCATCATTTTCTGTTAACAACGTTCATTTCTTGGGAAATCCGTAAGGGAAGTAACCGAACAAGCTTTAACCTTTTCCGCCAATATCTATATCCGGGTATATACTGACTGTTTGATAATTTTGTGTTTTATTCTAGTCCTAGAGTACTTTGAAATAACAGATATTCATTTCCAAATTCCAAAATAAAACAAGGAGGGCGTTCCACGGAACACTTGTGTCGCCTGCCGTGTGCTTATTTCACCAAGTACAATCTAACTATACATTTTGAAGACACGGGGCGCAATCCGTCATGAATTATGCATCAGTTTGCTTTTTTTAGTGTTAAAGTTAATGAAAAGGGGCATAACTATGCATTAGCTAATTGATAAGGAAATACTGTATAAAGTTGCATGACCATAGGTCAATATTTGCCAAGTTATCAGATAGGTTAGGTTGCAGGTTAACGTTTTATAAAAATGGGGCATATCTCTACCGAAATGAAAGTTATTGGACCTGTGTAACGACATTCCTGCATTTAAGACTAATATAATATATGTGTGAAGTTTTAATAACATAGGTCAAATACTTTTCAAGTGATTGGAGGTTGCAGGTTAAAGTTTTATGAAAATGGGCTTATGTCGCAAGATGACCCTAGTGGTTGGGACGACTCAGGAAATAATCAATTACGGTGACTGCATTTACATAAGTTTAATGCAACTTTTAAAATATTTTTAAATATATACAATTGTAAAGAAAACCAAGAGAATACACAATGAAATATGAAAAAGACTGTTCTCATGAACGTTTAAGACGTTCGTAGTATTATCACGAATACCGAATGTGTTGACTGACTATATATGACACTAAAGTGTTGTTGCAGTTACAACGATGTTGATGATCACAAACGTTACAAAGAATGATGCACGAGAGCTCATGAATATGATGCGCGACTCCAATGACCGACGATGGTCATCAAAAGCCATCTATAAGTGTTGATGACTAAATGAATATGATGACGCGATGATTAACCTCCACCGAGGTTGTGTAGTAACGTTCCTCCAGTGAGGTCTGATGACGGGCCTACCATGTGTCCCGGGGATTGTTGCTCCTATGAGAACCTGACCATATTGTACAGGTACGGGAACCGTCTCAACCGCTCGTTATATTATGCGTTTATTCCCGTTGAATATATATATATATATATCACCTAGATGGCCTACACACCCTAAAGGCTTAGCTCCACTCCGGGAGGTTTAGGCTGTAATAATACATACTTTTAGACGTCGGTTCATTAACACAATAATCTTATACAATTATCAGTACACAAACAAATCATGATCTAGTAAATATATGTGAGCCACTCTCTAAATATGATGTGTAGCAATGTATACGTATTCCACAATACCATACTATAATATCTATACTCATCGGCAGATATACAAGTATAGCACCTCTACGTTAACCACCGTTAACCAATGCACCTAATATACAGCGTTATCAATTTAATCTTGTATTACAATTAATGAGTTATACACATCGGCATATATACATGTATATCATTTCACCGTCAACCCATGCACCTCATATACAACGTTATAAATGTAATCTTGTATTACGATTAATGATAATAAAATAACTCAGAACCAGATGCTAATGGTATCAAGTTAATGTTTAAAGAACATATAAAAGCTAACCGGATGTAGCAACATCACGAAACAAAATGGCGACGCCCATTGAATACAAATGTACGATAAAATTTCATAAAATAAATACTGACCACATATTGCCTGTGAATTTCACCCTTTCCAACTTCTGCTCCAAACGAAACAACTTTCAATCAATCCAGGCCATGACTGGAGAACAATGCATTTTATAACCAACGTTCCACCCAAACCCTCATTTCCAACGTTCATACCGTGAGACAGGTGCAACAGACGCAATTTTCATTTCTACACGAAAGGACCCTTAAACAAATTTGCCCTTTAGAGAGATAAATTGTAAAATACTTATACCTTTACATGCATTAACGCACATATAAACTTATTGAACGGCCCTGTCGTACTCCCTCTACAAGAGCTATGTACGACCAATACACTCTACCCGAGAATATATTATGACAGCTTAACTCTAATTAAATGAAAGTCATCGTTATTGGTCGTAGGTAACAGCATTCTGTGTGGTAAGATGAATATATATGTGAAGTTTCATAAACATAGGTCAAATACCTCTTATGTTATATGACATGTCATTTAGCAACGCATGCATATGCTGCAGACCAACCCATGCTTGGAACGGTCAGTAGGCAGTAAAGCCAACTAAATTAGCTTAAATCGCTTTTAAGTGTACACAACAGTGTAAATAAAAGTACATCCCATCAACAGACCACATCCAGAGAAATAAGGAAACGATACTCGTATATGTTATTTAAAAATACACGAACAACATAATTAGAAACACATCAGGAGGTATCCAGAATTGTACTGAACAACCACAGCAGTTGCAGTCAAGAAAACCAGAAAACCAGAGGGTCGAAACTTCATGCCCCAACCTCCCCTTTCGGGGTTTCAGAAGATGCAGTCATGGAGTCCCACAAGGTTTTCCAGCCATCTCAATAGGGAAAAGCGATCGAAACGTAGTGACTGACTGTAGAGGGGTCATCACCAATCATGAAGTGCGTTGTAATACTAAAGGGTCGTATCCTTTCCTGACGAATTTCCTGATTAATTGTTTAAAGTAGAATAAAGGTTGTGATATTCCTAGTCGCACACATATGTTCAGGTTGTAAATCCGTCAGAACCCTTTAATTTCTGAAGTTTATAAATTACATCTCCATAGAATAAAGGTTGTGATATTCCTAGTCGCACACATATGTTTAGGTTGGTATTTTACTTTCGTTACGATGATAGAACCTTGGGAAAGGCCTACCTAGATTGATGTAACGAAAACCTTGCTGAAGAAGTTTACTTGTAATAACGACTATTGAAGTCCTTAGTTAATTACCGCCTCGTCACCTGAACTCGTTCTACATATTGTTACGGGCTGGGCAACATCATCTGCAGATGTGTAGTTGGCAACATACTGTATATCCGACTGTTTTATCGGAGTCATTCTTCAACGTAGGTTTTATACTTGTTTTTGTCAAACGTATTTGAATAATAAGTAAGATTAATATTTCGTATAAACGTATAGATTTCATAAAACGTATCTTTATTTGCTACGAAGACGTGTATCTTTTCTTTATTTTCCTTTAACAATGCTACTTTTATCTCTTGTTTGTGTTTGTTGCTTCCAAGGATCCCCTTTTCAGTATTTACTGACATTCACACTAGCGTTTGTTTAGTGCTGTGTGGCGGCCGTAAAAAGTCGCCCCGATTAAAAATCAGTAGTTTTATTACTTACTGGTCGTTTAAGTCGATGCTAGGAGGCGTGAGAGGTGTTGCACTTTACATTACCCCTCATGAACAGGGTCAATAAAATCGAGTCTGCTACTTTCATCTCTTGTCTGTGTTTGTTACTTCCAAGGGATCCCCTTTTAGGCTTTTTTAAGAGATATTCCTATAACGGTTCGACTGGGTTAACTTAACTAAAAAATGAGATGTAGTTTAATGAACTCGGTTTAATAATGTTAACGGTTATGTTGAGTTCATCATTGCAACATTATTATAGTATATTCTGAAAAGGGAATCCCTTGGAAGCAACACACACAGACAATAGAGAAAAGTAGCACTAAGTAGATGTAGTATTTCTATGACGTAGACAAAATCTACATTGTTTCTGCATAAACTTTGATTATTAGGCATAAAATAAAACGAACATTTCTTCATATACGTGAAAATATATATGTTGCTTTCTCCTCATGAAATAAAATATTTTAGTCACACAAAACAAACAAACCATATTCTCTATATATAGATACAAATATGCACTAGAATAAACATTTGCAGAATATTTCGAAAAATATCGTCATGTCCATGGCTGTTATCCAAAATACTTTCGTTTAGGAGGAACACAGGATCATATTTTATTATTCTAAAATGCAAACGGGTTTATACATCCTCGTTTTAATTATTGCTATGTTATTTTGGAAACTTTTCTAATAACAATGTATATAGAAATATTAAGTTACGAAGAAGAGCATGCACACTTATACAAGTAAAAGTAGAGAAGTGGGTATACAAGCATTCAACCACAAATACGCACAGAAACAAGCAACCAATACAAAGATTAATACAAAGCAAGATATGACATCATAAACATAAAGAGGTTGAAAGGGCTAATATATATGTATTTTAGGCGTTCTGTTGTAATTTTCGTCTCACTCTGTTTCGCCTCAAATTACAACAGAAACGCCCTTAAATACATACATAATAAATCACCATGAAATGGTGATTTCATGGTGATTTACTTGATTTATTAAAACTTTTTTAAAATAGGGGTAGTGAAGATTGCAAGTTTAATTTTTTTATAAGTTATCAAAATTACACCCCCAAAAATATAAAATGTTTATTTAATACAAAACACATTTGTTGATTTGTTATTAAAATTTTACTCAAATCAACAATTTTCCGACCTTGAATACAAAGGTGGTGGATCGTACTCATACACATTACTAAAACAATTTATTACACACTTTTTAGACATTGCTTCCTTTCTTCCCTGCTCTAGTAGTTCTTTTTTTTGAACTTCGCTTATTTCAGTCTTTTTTTGTTATGTGTCCTGTTTTAAACTATAATATTTATCTAACTGCTATTTCTAAAGGTAACAAAACTGGAACAACAAATCCAATCCCAGCCATAATAACACCTGCAGATATCAAGGTAGTGTCAATTCCATCTGTAATATTAATACCACGTTTATATTTTTTATAAAGTGACTGACGTATATCTCGTTCTGTAATTAACTTTTTTTCAATTTCTGAAATCTTTTGTAATCTATAATTTTGTCCGTCTTCCACTGGCAACTCAGGATATAAACTTGGTGCTGTCGGTTGCTTCATCTTTTTATTTATTAATAAAAAAATAAATTAATTCAATTAATAATGATGCCACCGTATTTACAGCGGTAGCGTTGGCAATCTTGCATACACAGTTAACAAAAGAACCAGCACCAATTTCTAAAGGTTTATCAAAGTTATCATGATTGCGTGGGATGATGTGAAGCGTTATGCCATACTTTGGTTGTTCAACACCATTGACAGAAACTATTAAAGATACGTCACCAACTAATCGTTCACATGCTAAACCTATTCCCATAATCCGTCCACGGCGTGTCATTACATGCCCCACATTTGTTTCTGCTCCACCATTACCAAATGAGAGTATTCTGTTCGACACAAGTGGGCCCTTAGACTCTGCAAATATTGTTATAAAATCCCATATTTAAGATTATCATCTCTATTTTTCAAATGATTAAACTGGTTAACAAAAGGAACAATTCGTCTATATAAATCTTGAACATTATTTATCAAAGCCTCTAAGTCTTCTGTTTTTTAGGTCTTGTTGGTCCAAATATACTCATTGTTTTTTTTTATAAAAATATATTTTTTAAATAATTTCTAAAACACAACTCTAGGGAAACCGTGATTATTTATCTTGTTACCATACTCATCTCTGACTTCTATTTTCAATTCAGTAATTGCACCATTCATAAGACAGTGATATTCAGGATAAAAATGTGTATATACTATATCTCCAAACTGCTTATTTACTACAGGCACAACACCTATAATAGTGCTTGGTGCACCATTGAAATAATTACTACTTGTATTAACTTGTTCCAGAGGAACATATAGCTGTTTATAAGGAGCTAAATTAATTGGGTGAATTCCGGCCTGAACACCTTTTAACCATTTTCTGTCCTCGAACCCTAGTATTTTTGAAAGACCGCTTGACATTCGTGTATCTATTGACGTATTTAAAATGGCTGTAGCACTTTGTGCAAAAATGGTTAGGATAATATTTTCATTTAAATTGTTAAAATCTTCTACCAAGTCTTGAAAGTTATAAAGTCCACCTGCTATACGATAAACTTTATCTTTTGTTTTTGTCTTTATGACTTCATAATCATTAATATTAAACCAGCCAATAGTGTATGTAAAACTTTTTAATTCAACGCGCTTAGTTCCATCTCTATTATCGATATACTGTTGTAAATTAATAGAGTTGTCTATGTTTGAAATTGTAAGAAACATTTTTTTTAATATATATATATAAAAACACAAATAAAAATGATTTCTAAAGAATTCAAATATAACCCGGATGCTCACTATTCAAATACTTTTAGCAAGAAAGTGATAGATATAATAAATCAAAACATAGTCATTACATCAAACGGTAAAGACTTTAAAGCATCATTTCCAAATGTCTTTGAAAAAAACAAACTCCCATACGTCAAATCAGATGCTATAGTCCAACGCTGGGGAACAGATTGGATGTTATTTTGGCAGAATCAGTTGAATTTTGCTATTTGGTGTGCGACAACTGGATGTGGCATTGATTTCAACAATCATCTAAAAGCTGATACTCTGGTTGGTTCATTATTTCGATTTCATGTCTATTACCAAGTCAGAAGAATATTATTTGAGATGAGTGTAGCAATGCCGCAAGACTCAAAATGGAATGCGTTTAATAACACATATAATCGAAACGCATATGAGAGAATATGCAAGGAGTTTAACGTTGACCTAAATTCAGACTGGAGACAGAAACAAAGCTATAATAATGGTCTAGGAACAATTTATAATTACTGGACACATATTGGTTATCATCCTTTGGTAAATACTGTATATAACAACAAAACGATGAGTTTTACAGTCTATGAGAGTGATAAAACATATCACATTGATTACATTGCACAAGGATTTGAGGCTGACAACAGCTGGTCTACTTTTATACTAGATAGTTCTGTGGGATTTACAAGAGCAGGAGTAGAAAGAATCAATGATTGCATAAGAACATACTGCTGGGCAATTCTTGGTTCACAATCACAAACAAGAACAGATATACTTGGAACTGGAACAGCATTTGATGCACAGAAACAATTTTTAGCAAATGTAGAGGACGCAATAAATAGCCCCATCGACTTGCCTAGTCAAATTTCAAGATATGAAAACACCTTAAAATATGCAAGAAGTAAAGTAAATTTTGTCTATGGAAGTGGATTGTACATGTCTCCGAGCGACATGGAATTAAGAATCGGAATAATACAAGACTACAATAATGAAATTGTAATAGCAACCGATGCACAAGCATTAGGATTGAATAATGATGTAAATGTAAAACCAGTGCCACCAAAAAGTATTCAACCTTTTCAAGGCACCACAACAAAGAAATATTTACCGGAACATTCTGATAAATCAATACATAAAACTGTGGAACATAACCCACCAGAAATACAAAAAATAGCGATTGAACACGAAGATAACAAAACAACTATAATTGTTGGTACTATAGTAATAGGTCTTGCTGCATTACTTATTTATGAGATTTACTAAAACACTCTTTGGCTGCCACATACAACAACCCGGAAACAAACACAAGCAAAGCCCATAGATTGTTACCACGCCAATTAATAACTTTACCTGTTGCAGATAAAAGCCATGATACTATTTCACCAATAACTCCTGGAAGTGCTGCAGCAGCTTTACCAGCTAGGTTGGCAAGAAGTTTACCAAGATTAAATAGTTGTTTTTTTATCAAATCTTTTCCACTTGATGGATCAGGCTTTGGAGTTGGAACAGGTGCAGTCCCTCCTCCTGTTGTAGGAATACTGGCATCAACTTATACCCCAATAATCATACCAAAGGCAGTCAAAATACTAACAATAATGATACCTTGCTCCATAAACAAGGTTTTGATTTTCTCACCCAATGTTGTGTCTTCTTTTAACACCTTATTTATAGTTTCTTTTATTCTGTTTATTTGACTGCGTAATGCTTCTTTGTTTTTACTTGCCGCTTCAAGTCGTGAACTTTTTTCATCTTCTAAGTTTTTTATTCTGTCACGTATGCGCTCTTTTTGAAACTCATCCTCCTGCCCGGGGGTGCTAACCTGTTCTAATTTTTGTTTTTCTTTTGTCATATCTTTATCAAGCTCAGTGAGCTTTGAGA